>VDFB02026982.1:0-24780 GCA_007258455.2 Sequoia sempervirens
TAGATCAATGATCTAAAAGCAATTTTGAGTCCAATGAGAACTATAGATCATGGGTACATTTTACCTTGTAGAATATAATAAGGGTCATTATATCATATTTTAAAACAATGGTGACAAGTAAATATTATTGTCTACCCCTTAAACCCATCAATAATTTCCACCCTTAAACCCTACTTTTCAATGAGAATTATTTTTAGATTGAATGGATTCTCCCATCATGATTAATTTATTTTCCTATTATTTTTCAGATTCACCAATATTTTCTACAAAATTTTAGTGATGTAAAAAATAACTAATAAATTAATATTTTTCCAAAAAATGGGAAGATTCTCGCATTTTTATATCATTTGAGGGGATTTTAATTTATCACTGGGCTCAACCACCCAACACGAATAGAGCAACACAAAAGAAACACAAAAAGAAGTGAACCTAACAACCACAATAAAATATCAAACCCCACCTCATAGGCAAGGGACATGAATAGGAGATGGGAGTAAAGAAACAATCTAAATTATCCATCATGAAACCAAGATCATGGGCTAATGTGATGGTCCAACAATCAACCAACCACTAGAAAATGCCACATAGAACATAGAATTGACCATAAAGGTGCCAAGAGCACCACAATCCCATGAGGGCCTATGAGAAAACCTACCAATCCCCAACGACAATGTGAGGACAAGTACATGGGAGATGAGTAGTAAAGAAACCAAAGCCATCAAGAAGCCAAGACTAAGATACACAAACGGTCCAACAAACATGTCCACTAGCAAAAGAAAAAAAATAGATTTTCCAACAAAAAACTTATGCAAGAAGGTAAATTCAAGCTAAGGACAAGCAAAAAAACCTATGAAAGAAAAAGAAGGCAATGAGCTCAACATGAAAACTAAAAATTTGATGTAAAATGCCAAAATTGATTTACAAAATCTAGAGAACCCAAACCCACAACAAAATCGAAGACCCCCTAGGGAGACAAAGAAAACAACAAGCATGAACAAATGATGGAAGGAGTAGAGAAGCAACATGGGTACAAAGAGAATTCATAGAATTCATACCCTTCAAGCGAGACAAAGCAGAAGCAACCTCCAAGTGCACTACACATAGAATAGTAGAGAAAATCCTATGACAAGAAAGATGAAATAAACTTCCCAAGAAAACTTAAACATCCCCTAACTTGGAGCAGCCATACCCAAATGAGGGGACAAAGACAAGCATAGAGAAACACAACCCAAGGAGTAGAGAAGCAACATGGGTACAAAGAGAATTCATAGAATTCATACCCTTCAAGCGAGACAAAGCAGAAGCAACCTCCAAGTGCACTACGCATAGAATAGTAGAGAAAATCCTATGACAAGAAAGATGAAATAAACTTCCCAAGAAAACTTAAACATCCCCTAACTTGGAGCAGCCATACCCAAATGAGGGGACAAAGACAAGCATAGAGAAACACAACCCAACAGTATCCTTCCCAGTGTACCAAACTTTCTTTGGCTTTGGTGCAACACACCCTCTGATACCACAGGTTTGTGTGGAGACTAGACCTCATGACCTCTTGCCTGCAACAAGATGCTTTAGCCAATCGAGCTAGGCCCGCTCACCCCTAATTGCCATTTGAATATTTAAAAAAACCCAAACTTAAAGATTAAACTTTCTTCACCACACAAATAAAAATAATTTAATTGATAAAAATTAATTACCCTAGGATTCACAAAACCCCCAACTTAATATTAAATTAGCTGTATTAATATTAATTTAAATATATTAGATTTAATTGCCACTTCTAATATTAAAAAAATCCCAAATTTAAAGATTAAACTTTCTTAAGATAAAACTAATTTAATTGGATTACTATTATTATTAAATTCTTCATGATATACCTTAATATTATATTTAATTTAAAAAATTAAAACTAATTTAACTAAAATTAAAACTAATTTAATTGAATACTAATATTATTACATAAATTTGGGAAAAACAAAACCCTCTTAAGTAAAATCCTCTGTTTGTAGATGTTAAAGTAGAGTGAACTCCATTTCCTATACTTTTGATTATCTTTTTATAGCGACAAAAAGATGTGCACATTTCTTTTTAAAGCTTGCTTGCCCCTTTTCACACTATTTCCAAAACTATTATATCATGACAATAATTTAAAGATTACTACTGTAGATTTCGGTTAGGAAGAATTAGCTAAATCATCATTCAAAATGTGTTGCTTATTATGAGAGCAACTTGGACGTGGATAATCTAAATTCTAATTTATTTCTAGTTACAATAGATATACTAATGCAAAAACTACATTTTCTTTTTCACACAAAACTAATTTAATAGATTCTAAACAAATTGAAAAATAATGCAGGAGAATTTAGAACATACCAACTGCCAAGAAAAACTAACTAAATTCTTATTTATTTCTAGTTACAATAGATATTACTAATGCCAAACTACAGTTTCTTTTTACACAACACTCCCCCTTAATTTCAACTGTAAATTTCTTTCATCTTTCCAACCAAATATTCAAACACTCTCAATTTGTTTACTTGTATAAATAATTAAAACCATCTTCAAAATCTTCTTACTATCAACTCTCACCAATTCTTTCCAACTGCTGCCTCAATCCATCAAACTTTGATCATCAAATTGGAAATCCTCTCACTATCTATAGCTTTCAAATCACAAAATTTGCACAGATGTAGATCCCAACATGTATCTTTCACAAACTTTCCCTTTTACAATGTGAACATTGATGCATTTCTTGAACAAATTTTCTTGATCCTATAAAATTTCCTTTACCTATAATATATCCAATACCTTCATATTTTTGTCTCATAACGGGTCCAATTGGTTCTTTTATTCCTTGTGCATTTTTTCCTAATCCTTCACCTTTATAACCTATTCTTTGCATTAATCTCAAACCAACATTTTTTCATGACAATTATTAAGATTTACATTATCATCTTCACATTCTTGTTTTATACGTTCTTTATCAAAAACAATACTTGCCATATCACACAAACTACTTGATTTATCAACAAAATAACACATATCTTCAATACAACAAGCAACATCACTTACCAATGGCTTTGTAAACATTTATTTTCTTCTTTCAGCTTTCATAATTCTTCCTTCTGTAAACAATTTTCTTCTTCTAACAATTTTAGCATTTCCTCAAAATCTTCTTTCTTTTTCTTGATTTCATCAAAGAATTTTAATTTTTCTTCTAACTCTTAATTCTTTCTTTTAACATAATTCAATTCCTTTTCTAATTTGTCAATTTCACACAAATTCTCATATCTTTCTTTTCCAATTTTTTTTATATCTGCTACCAATTGTGAATTACATTTTTTAATTTCTATCACTTCCTCCTCCAAAACCTTTTTCTCCTTTTTTACTCTTTTGCCTATCTTTCCCATTAAAATAAGTTTGATTAAACTCTTCTAATTCTGCTCTAGTGATTTCTTCTTTTCCTAGAGCGCCTCCTCTCTTCTTTACACAATTTCCTCCTACAAACTTTCTCTAAAACTCGACGGTGGCATTCAAACTCTTTCCTCTTGCAATTTATAGGTTGTCTTCTACAAATCTCTTAAAATGATGAACATTGATCTCTTTTTCTACAACTTCTTTTGGCAGTTACACAAATACAATAATTCTCTCCAAAAAAGAGTTGTGATTTACTTTTAGCAATAAAAACTGATCATATATCTTTATTTTTTGTAGCGACTTTCTTCCAATACAAATTGCCTCAGAGATCTCTACAAATCTATTTCCAAACACACAATCAAGCTTTTCAAAATAAAATTAATTATCTTTTCCAACAGCCTAAGAAACATTTTCTACACTTATTCTTTTGCATTACAAATGATGCAATCTGCAATCTGAGAACAACCTTTTTTTTTTAATTTCTAGATCTGCAACCTTTTAAATCTGTGTCGGCAACAAAACTTCTATCTACATCATTCTTCTCTAACTTCTCTTGAATCTGCAATCCTCTGTATGGCGGCTCTTGTGTGACTGCAAAATCAGCCTAACAAATCAACAGCTCCTTCACCATGTTTTCTTCCAGCTGCAGCTTCACTTCAACATTGATTATCAAATTATATTTCAGATCTTCACCATAGAACCTCCCTGGCTCTGATACCAGTTTGATGGTATTGAATGAAGAAATATCAAAACACATAACACATTGAAATCTATAAAGCACAAAAATATTAACATACCATGCTGCTGCACAACTTCTATTACTTCATAAAAAACATTTACATCATACCTCTTTTATAGAGGAGTTTAGATTTTACAAAAAACAATTAAAACATACCAGCTACAGAAAAAACTAACAAAATTCTAATTTATTTCTAGTTACAATAGATATACTAATGCAAAACTACAGTTTCTTTTTTACACAAAACTAATTTTAACAGATTCTAAACAAACTGAAAAATAATGCAGGAGAATTTAGAAATTTCCTTCCAACATGAAAAATAACCATTTCTTCATGTTTGTTTACCAAACGGTAACACTAATCTCGGACTGTAGTCAAATTCCTCTGAGATCTAAAATAACAACAAATTCCCAGAAAAATATATTTAAGGCAGGAGAGTTCACATACAATGTATATGCCATCGTTACTGCACATACCTGCATTTTATGTTACACAAAAGTACACACCCATTAATAAAATACATTGTTTTAAATTCAGAAAAACTTATAATTGGTCTTAAACTGCATTTTAGGTTTACTGTTTCACGGTGTATTCTTTTAAAATCTGGTATTTTTAATCATCAGATAATTTAATCAACTGCTACTAAAAAGTCTCTGAGGTTTCTATTTAATGCAGGCACAAATTAATAGTGAGAAAGAACATACATGAGCCACCCAGTTTTATTGCATTGGCATCTCCTGTACATGCACAAGTTATTTGTGAGCAACAGAAACAATAAACTCAATGCCCTAAGAAAAGAAAATAAAAACTCTATTCTCTTTAGTATTATTTCTATATTTTTTCTTCCAATATAGATTTATTATAGCCACGACAGACTAAAACATGTCTGTTTAATCCCTGATTCCTGCTCAATCTTGTCCAACACAGTGATTTGTATACTTTTACACTGTTGCTATGACTTACCCAACCTGGTCTAGGTTTAGATTGTTATTCAGAAACAGATTGAACATCGTTAAACCGTATTGTGAAGGGTTACCATATCTCTATTTATATACACCAAAAAGAAATCCCAAAGCCCTACGGATTGAAAAATCTGTTTACCAGAGCAAGAATACTTCAAATAAAAGCAGCATCTTGTGAATAGATGGTATGCATATCTTTACTTCTTGAACAGAAAAGTACTTTAAGGAACTAAACTAAGGAGGAGAAGACAAACTAACCTGAGGAGGAGATATAGAATAAGGGAGAGAAGGAAAATACAGCTTCCTGAGAATTCCTTTCGAGCCATTGTTAGACGTTGCACCAAACAACCTTTGTAGGCTGCGTAGCAGATCAACAAACACAAATAAACTGCTCAAACTATGTAAGACAAGAGCAACGAGCGCAAATAAATAGAGAAGGCCCACCGACTAAAGGCCTGTAATTAATGAGTAGCCACCCTAGACTGAAGATATGCATATTCCTATGTTGCGCGTGAACTGGTCAAGCCACACCGAACGCGTTTCGTTCCCAAGCATTCTATGGAGGGTATGGTTCAATTTTGTTAGCATAACATTTTTATTCTTTTCTTTATTGGCTTTTATTTTGGTAGTTTGTTTAAAGATTTTCACAATATGAACAATCTTAGTGTAATAAGGGTTTATATCTGGTTAGGCAACACGTTTCTTTCCCAAGCATTCTATGGAGATTATGGTCCAACTGTTTTAGCCTAACTTTCTTATTCTTTTCTTCATCGACTTTTGTTTTGGTGGTTTTTTTTAACATACTCTCAACATGAACAATCTTAGGGTAATAAGGGTTTATATCTTGTAGTTAGGTTTGAAGGGTTCCTCTTCTTATAGCCATTGTCCCTCTTCACATATGGATTTTCAAGATTTTTTTGGAATTGGTGTGTTTGGATATTTTTAAAGACTGGGAGTCCTATTTTGCATTTTCAAGATTTTTTGGAATTGGTGCGCTGGCATGCTTTTTAAGACTGACAATCCTACTTTGTAATCAGTGGTTGTTTTAATTTTTTTTGTCTTTATATTAAAAAAATATTTAATGGAAGCTATGGTTCAATTGTATAAAAAGATGTAAATTTTAACAATAAATACAGATTATTTATTTTTAATACAATAAGGTGTAAAAGTATTATTGATTGTTTTGTCATTGAATTGTTCATAATAAAAGATAATTTTACCCTTCCTATTGATTAATTAATTAGAAATAAGACCCAAACAATAAATATTAAATTAATTTGTAAAAGTTAAATACATTAAATATGATGTTAGGTTTTGAATTTGAAGGGATGAATATATTTGTAACAAAGTAGCATACCTATCGTTAAAATATGTGAAGAAATGGTTTTCTCCAAGCATGTATTTAAATTTTATGTGACAAAATATAGTTTTTTGTATATCTATACATATAGGTTTATATATAATCTCTTGAATACATCTACCAAAAATGTAGATATAAATTTTGAGTTATTTTTATTTACTTATAGTTTTTTTCTTTTCCACTTAAGACTTATTTTATAGTTCTTTTATATACTAAATAGTGTTTTTTAATAACTTACTTTAGAATTATTTATGTTTTATATATTAATATTTACTCAAACAATTATTTTATAATTTACTTTAAATATGTGTAGTTATGATTTTAGTATATACAAAATAATATTAATTCTCAATGCAATAAATTTTAACATAAATTTAGCCTAATTAAGTAAATGTATATAAATAAAGTCACAATTAACCTTCATTTAAATACTCCATTGAAATTTGATAATAGCAATAGACGAATATTAAAAAATTACATTAAAAAGGATGAACCACTTAGCTTTAGGAATTATGACAAAGAAATAAGTGTTAATGCTATACAAAATTTAGTCACTTTCACCCAACAAACATTTCTTATGATATGACCATTTTTTGCAATTGTAATAGATGATGTTGTGGATTGAATCCATGCTGCTCAATGACAAAAATGAGTTCTTGAGAAATGGCATAATCCATGATGTTGATCTTGTAACTTGTGAGATTAATTTCTAATTGTAAGTTCTTGCAACACTCTTTTTCCTTGATCACTAGGATCTAATCGTATATATGGCTTAGCGGAGTTTAAAAACTAACTTAGAGAACTATTTTATTGTGAGGGATAAATTCTTCATAGTTAACCCCCTTGATAGAATAGATTTATATTTGATAAGTGATTTCAAGCATGCGATCAAAGTTTATATGAAGATGTAAGAGAGGGAGACCAACCACGTCAAGGCCCCAGGTCATGGAGAGTCAAGAGCAGAAGGCTACCCTAACTTACCTCACTCTAAAGGGATGTTTGAAATGAGGGACCAGAATGATGAGGACCATAATGCCCTTCAATCACTCTGGAAACCTTAAATCAATATTGGGGCTAAGCGAGCTAGTTGTTGGGTTCAAGACTGTACCTTAGGTAACTCTTTGCCTAAAGACAAAAGTGCAATTTTAGGATGACAGTGCAGAACGTTGGCATCTCTCGGGTGTGCTAGCGTCTGTACGACCAAAGGACCAAAAACATAGTACGAACTGCTAGAAAATGAGCTGACAACGTAGCTAGTCACTTATAAATGAATAGAATAGAACTATGAAGTAGGAAAGATAAGAAAAAACATGATAGAGTAAATATATGAAGGCTAAGGTAACAAGGATAATCTCACAAAGATGCTCTTTCACTAGCTAGCTCCAAAAAGCACGTCCACCTACACACAAGAAATAGGGAAAAATGTTGGAAGCTATAGGGGCCTACCTCAGTCAAACCCCCATTTTGTTGTTTCCACCTCCACAGATAGCCAAGATAGGAATGATGGAGAAATATACGATAAAGAAGTAGAGAAGGAGAAAAAGCAAGTAACACTACAAAAAAGTAACAAGCTACTCAAACAAATCACAAAGGAGAGGAGCGAAATGTTACCACCTCCACCAAGAGCTCACTAGCTAATGGAGGAGAAAAGAGAGCTTGAACAATCACCACAGCCTCAACTATGATCAAGGGAGGTGTACCAAAACCTCAAGCCCCTACTGCAATGGCTTGTTCCACACTTGCTTTGCGCAATTGATGGAGTGTTGTTGTTTCTATGAAGTGCGAGACTGCTATTGGGAATGGAGAGAATGCTTGGAAGTGCCAAATGAGAGTGTGTAGAAGATTGCTAGAGGATGTGGAGCAAATGAAATGAATGGAGGAAGAGTTTTTTTGAAGGAAGAAGGAGAGAATCTGCCATATTTGAGGTCAGTTTATCAACGAGGGATGTTACAAACCAACCCCATTGGGAAATGTAATGCCTCTTCCAGCTTCAGATGTGGGAATCTGTTAGGGACGTGATTTTGCCACACGAAAATCTACGCAGTGCGTTGGAATCCTAACAAATATTCTTCTACTAACAGGGAAGAAAAATGCTACGTGGAACAAAGCCAATGGGATGATGTAGAATTTTTCTTTTGGATTTGGTTTTCTAAGGTGAGGAAGTGTAAAAGGGGAATTTTCTTAAGGGGTGAAAATTTACACCTATATGTTTTTCGCTGACTTTTGAAAGCACAAATACTGATGAGTGCTTTGATAAAGTAGATCGAAGAGTGAATAGGGTTAGAAATGTATACTTGAACCATCGAGGAAGTAGACAACGATTTAGCAAACTCGAGAGCATAGGACAAGTAAAGGACATCATAGCCCTGCAGAACTATGAAGTTGTAGAATGAAAGTGTCTTATAGGCTCATAGACTTGCAAGGAGGTGACCCCCAAGATCTCTCACATCAAGGAAGCCTTGAGAAAAGTGTCTTACAGACCTGTAGACCTACAAGGAAGGTATTCCCTAAGATCTCTCACATGAATCATACTAAGAAAAGCACCTTATAGACCCACAGACTTGCAAGGAAAGTATCCTCAAAGGTCTCTCACATGAAGGATACCAAAAAATGTGTCTTATAAACCTACAGAGTTATAAGGAAGGTGTCCTCCAAGATCTCTCACATGAAGGAAACCGAGAAAAAAAATTGTCCTACAGACCCGAAGATGTGTAGGGGAGCAACCCCCAAGATCTCTCGCATGGAGGAAGATCAGAGGAAGTGCCCTACAGACCCATAGATCTGTTGGTAGGTATACCCCAAGATCTCTTACATGGAGGAAATTGAGAAAGAAAGCACCCTATAGACTCCCAGACCTACAGGGGAGGGAACCCCAACATCTCTCACATGGAGGAAACTCAAAAGAAGCACCCTATAGACCTACAAACCTATAAGGATGCATCCCCCAAGATCTCTCACATGGAGGAAACCTAAAGAAAACACCCTACAGACCCTTAGAATTGTAGGGAAGTTATCCCCCAAGATCTCTCATATGGAGGAAACCCAAAAAAGGGGACTCTACTGAGTTAGAAAGCGGCTTCACAGAAGAATTTGTGAAGCGGCATGCTTACTCACAAGTAGAATATGTTTGAAGGTGGCCATGCAAGAAAGCAAGCAAATAATCATGCAAACCGTCGATAGATTGGAAAGGTTTCAAAGGGGTCCCTTGGGAACCCAGTGTGAAGGAAGGGGTCCATTCAAGGGATGCATTATTTGAAAGTGTGGAAGAGATGTTTCTTTCTCGAATCGATTCATCATCAAGGAGTCTTTTCGAAAGATGCTCATTTCATCAAGGAATTCAAAAGGAAGAAAATGCCCCCTTGCAAGGTGAAGGTTCTCAAGTTCTTTCTTTACGAACCCATGATGAAGGAAACACGTTCCGTTAGGGTTTCAAGTTGAGAATGTGATGCTAAAAAGGAGTTTGTGAAGATTCTCAATAATAGATTCATTGGAAAAGAATGTGTTTCTAAAAATCAAAGTGTTATAGAAGTGGCGTTGTCACACATGAGAGGGACAACTCAAGCAAAGAAGAGAGAAAGATAAGAAAATAGAAAAAAGATAATAACACAAAGGCCATTGGGGTAGCCTGATATTTCAGGCTCAGAACTGCTCATTAATATATATGTATAATAATATTATATAAAATGAACTGTCATCAACCCCCTACTATATCATACCATGTGAAGAATGCATAAGAAGACAAAGTGAAAATAAAAAATTGGGTCAACATGGAAGGGAAACCTAAATGCCCCCAATTCCTTGCATCATCCCCAATTTTGACGAAAGTCAATCAAAAACATGGAATAATGATGATACAAATAGAAAAAGGTTTACAACACAAAAAGCATGCCTATATCCAAGCACCAAGAAGGGTGACAAGGATCATGAGGGAACACATCACAACACACACACATCTAATCTAAAGATAAAAAAGAGGCCTCCCCCTAAGACTGGTCGACTAACAGGTTGTCTACTTCCCACTCTAGATTATCATAGGGGGAAGGAGGATGAGCTTTCAGTGGTGGAATGTTAAGAGGAGGAGCATCTGGCCCTCCTACAACAAGGGCTATGGAAGAACTCTCTGATAGGTCTCCTCCACTAATATCTTATGGAGCTAAGGTGACCAGTGATTTTGCAAAATCGCTGACAAGGATGGAATTTCATCTAGAGAGTTAAACATGCACTTTACATGAGTACCATATTTCACCTCAATAGATGGAGAAGATTTTTCTTGAGATTCATTGCTAGGCTGACTAAGTGATTTAGGAGGAATGACAAACTAAGGGGAAGCCAGGACTGGTTCTGTTACTAAGATAGAACAAGTCTGTGTGGGACCACCTTCTGAAAGAGGACTCCTATTACATCCTCCATTGCTAGAAGGACCACTCTCCACCTTCTCCTCCATTGGGGAACATGAACTCCCCAAAGACAAGGTGAGAGGTGGAGAGGTGGAGGAGTAAGAGAAAACTGTAGTGGATACCACCGAAGGATTTAACATATCTACGGGTTTTAGGAAAGGCAGGACATCCAAAAGGGACATCAAAAGAGGTGGCTCAACTGAAGTAACAATGAAAACCTACACATTTTTAGCATCAGGAGCATTCATAATCACAACGGGGTCCGAAAGCATGGTAAGTGCAAGAAGTTGAGTCCACGAAATGTGGAAGTTTTTTCCTTAGCCAAAAAAAATTGGACATTGCAAAAACGGGATCCCGCTTCTAAGAAACGTGATGCTGTCTCGCTTCGGGATCCTGAGCCTAAATTAAAAATGGGATCCTGTTTTTTAAAAATGGGATCCCGCTTTTAAAAATTTTCATTTTTGGAAAATTTTCAAAATGGGATCTTGTATTGAAAATTTTCCAAAAACGGAAATTTCCAAAATGGAAAGTTTCAAAATGGTATCCGATTTGAAATTTTTCCATTTTGAAAATTTCCGTTTTGGAAAATTTTCAATACGGGATCCCGTTATGAAAATTTTCCAAAAAAGGAAATTTCCGGTTTTTGGCGATTTTGAAAATGGGATCTCGTTTTGTAGAACCAAAACAGGATCCCGCTTTACAAAACGGGATCCTGTTTCCAAAAATTTGAACTTGGGTTTTCTTTGTAGGCGGGTTTTTGCCTTGTATTTTGGTTCAGGAAAAACATTGGGAATCCGAACCTAGGCCTTCAACCTAGTTTGACCTGCAAGTTGAAGGTCCTAACAATGTCAGAGAAAAATACCGAGTTTAGACATATGGCTGACAACTTTTGTTGGACAATTTTTATACAAAATTAAAACCCATTTTAGATGAGACAATGTAGATTCGAAATATATAATTTATTTTACAATTGGATTATTTTTTCTATTTTTCAATTAATTTCTAATGAAACTAGTCCATAAACTTTAAATATTAGGGTTTTTAAATATTTTAATAACTTTTGATCAACATAACATTTTGACGAATGGATTGCACAAGAACAAACTTCAGAATATTATTTTCAATTTAAGAAAAAAAATCAAAAAATGATAAGTTAAGGTCATCTTATGCGTGTCGTACACGACGATTTTTCAAAATGACAAATATGCCTAGTAAAAAATTAACAAAAAAAAATGTATTCAATAAAAAATTACAAAAAAATATCGAGAACAAGCTTCAATGAGTCACAAATATTTTCCCAAAAGGATTTAGATAAATACGATAATTTAGGTCAAAATATGGATGTTGTACACGTGCATGGTATGGTAAAAACAAGTGACTTTTAAACAGTGGTTTTTAGAAATGCCTATTGAAACTCAATTTGTACAATCTGGGTATTGAAATAAATTATATATTTGGAAACTAAACTCCGAGTACTACATTTTATGATTAGTGACTTTTTTAAAGATTTCATCTCTAAGTGCTTCAAATTTTAAGGTAAAATGTGTCAAATGCTGAAAATCAGGGAAAACAATTCCACTTTTTGGCCAAAAAGGGGACTCAGCTTCTTGCACACACCCAACAATGAGGATCTAGATTGAACGGAAGTAGAGGGGAGGAGAGAGAACATGGTAGGATGCCCTAATACAGGGGTGGTTGTCTCTTCTTCCTTCTTCTGTAATGTGGCATTCTCAATCGTGAGAGCCTTTTGCCACTTGTGCACAAGGTGGTTTCTATGAATCTTCAAGCTAGAGGCTGGAGGCTACAAAGGAACAAAAGTCTTATGATCAACCATGGGAGTGTCCTCCATAGTTGTTTCCAGTGGATGGATAGGCTCTTGAATGGGAGTAGGAGGAGCAGGCTGAGAAGCACAAAAAACCCATACATCAACAAACCACTACAATACTAATGTCCCCAACACAGATTTGGAAATCATGAAAGAGACCTTGCAGATTTAAATAAGGGCTCAGCTAGTGATCTTTTTAGTGCCTAATATTCACCAATTGGCTAATAGTTGAAATTTGGGAATCCAAATTTGGCTAATAGTTTGAGCTATAACACGACTTGAATTGCCACATTTTTACAAAATTTTATTATAGTCCTATTTAAATCACAAAAGAAATTATTTTATCAAAAATCTTAATTAAAAAACTCACCACAATATTCAATACATGATTATATCATATTCACCTAAACTTTATGAATTATAGTAGAAATTTATATTAATTTTCCAATACTATATATCATAATTATTAGTTTATTTAGGACCATATTTCTAATCTTTAGTTTCTAACATTGATTTATAGTATAATCTAATGGCCCTTGTTGTATTGCATGAGGTAAAATGCACCCATAATCTATTATATGGATGGGGCTCATAATTTTGGGTCTTATGAGCATATAGAATGTGGGTATATTTTACCTCAGAGAGTACAATGAGGGTCACTAGATCAATGATCTAAAAGCAATTTTGAGCCCAATGAGAACTATAGATCATGGGTACATTTTACCTTGTAGAATATAATAAGGGTCATTATATCATATTTTAAAACAATGGTGACAAGTAAATATTATTGTCTACCCCTTAAACCCATCAATAATTTCCACCCTTAGGACCCTACTTTTCAATGAGAATTATTTTTAGATTGAATGGATTCTCCATCATGATTAATGTATTTTCCTATTATTTTTCAGGATTCACCAATATTTTCTACAAAATTTTAGTGATGTAAAAAAAATAACGAATAAAATTAATATTTTTTCCAAAAAAATGGGAAGATTCAGTAATTTTTTATATCATTTTTTGAGGGGGATTTCTTAAATTTATCACTGGGCTCAACCACCCAACACGGGAATAGAGCAACACAAAAGAAAACACAAAAGAAGTGAACCCAACAACCAAATAAACATCAAACCCCACCTCATAGCAAGGACATGAATAGGGGAGATGAGTAGTAAAACAACTAAATTATCCATCATGAAACCAAGACTGCGAAGCACAGATGGTCCAACAATCAACCAACCACTAGAAAATGCCACATAGAACAGAGCATTGACCATAAAGGTGCCAAGAGCACCACAATCCCATGAGGGCCTATGAGAAAACCTACCAATCCCCAACCACAATGTGAGGACAAGTACATGGGAGATGAGTAGTAAAGAAACCAAAGCCATCAAGAAGCCAAGACTAAGATACACAAACGGTCCAACAAACATGTCCACTAGCAAAAGAAAAAAAATAGATTTTCCAACAAAAAACTTATGCAAGAAGGTAAATTCAAGCTAAGGACAAGCAAAAAAACCTATGAAAGAAAAAGAAGGCAATGAGCTCAACATGAAAACTAAAAATTTGATGTAAAATGCCAAAATTGATTTACAAAATCTAGAGAACCCAAACCCACAACAAAATCGAAGACCCCCTAGGGAGACAAAGAAAACAACAAGCATGAACAAATGATGGAAGGAGTAGAGAAGCAACATGGGTACAAAGAGAATTCATAGAATTCATACCCTTCAAGCGAGACAAAGCAGAAGCAACCTCCAAGTGCACTACGCATAGAATAGTAGAGAAAATCCTATGACAAGAAAGATGAAATAAACTTCCCAAGAAAACTTAAACATCCCCTAACTTGGAGCAGCCATACCCAAATGAGGGGACAAAGACAAGCATAGAGAAACACAACCCAAGGAGTAGAGAAGCAACATGGGTACAAAGAGAATTCATAGAATTCATACCCTTCAAGCGAGACAAAGCAGAAGCAACCTCCAAGTGCACTACGCATAGAATAGTAGAGAAAATCCTATGACAAGAAAGATGAAATAAACTTCCCAAGAAAACTTAAACATCCCCTAACTTGGAGCAGCCATACCCAAATGAGGGGACAAAGACAAGCATAGAGAAACACAACCCAACAGTATCCTTCCCAGTGTACCAAACTTTCTTTGGCTTTGGTGCAACACACCCTCTGATACCACAGGTTTGTGTGGAGACTAGACCTCGTGACCTCTTGCCTGCAACAAGATGCTTTAACCAATCGAGCTAGGCCCGCTCACCCCTAATTGCCATTTGAATATTTTAAAAAACCCAAACTTAAATATTAAACTTTCTTCACCACACAAATAAAAATAATTTAGTGGATAAAAATTAATTACCCTGGGATTCACAAAACCCCCAACTTAATATTAAATTAGCTGTATTAATATTAATTTAAATATATTAGATTTAATTGCCACTTCTAATATTAAAAAAATCCCAAATTTAAAGATTAAACTTTCTTAAGATAAAACTAATTTAATGGATTACTATTATTATTAAATTCTTCATGATATACCTTAATATTATATTTAATTTAAAAAATTAAAACTAATTTAACTAAAATTAAAACTAATTTAATTGAATACTAATATTATTACATAAATTTGGGAAAAACAAAACCCTCTTAAGTAAAATCCTCTGTTTGTAGATGTTAAAGTAGAGTGAACTCCATTTCCTATACTTTTGATTATCTTTTTATAGCGACAAAAAGATGTGCACATTTCTTTTTAAAGCTTGCTTGCCCCTTTTCACACTATTTCCAAAACTATTATATCATGACAATCATTTAAAGATTACTACTGTAGATTTCGGTTAGGAAGAATTAGCTAAATCATCATTCAAAATGTGTTGCTTATTATGAGAGCAACTTGGACGTGGATAATCTAAATTCTAATTTATTTCTAGTTACAATAGATATACTAATGCAAAAACTAAATTTTCTTTTTCACACAAAACTAATTTAATAGATTCTAAACAAATTGAAAAATAATGCAGGAGAATTTAGAACATACCAACTGCCAAGAAAAACTAACTAAATTCTTATTTATTTCTAGTTACAATAGATATTACTAATGCCAAACTACAGTTTCTTTTTACACAACACTCCCCCTTAATTTCAACTGTAAATTTCTTTCATCTTTCCAACCAAATATTCAAACACTCTCAATTTGTTTACTTGTATAAATAATTAAAACCATCTTCAAAATCTTCTTACTATCAACTCTCACCAATTCTTTCCAACTGCTGCCTCAATCCATCAAACTTTGATCATCAAATTGGAAATCCTCTCACTATCTATAGCTTTCAAATCACAAAATTTGCACAGATGTAGATCCCAACATGTATCTTTCACAAACTTTCCCTTTTACAATGTGAACATTGATGCATTTCTTGAACAAATTTTCTTGATCCTATAAAATTTCCTTTACCTATAATATATCCAATACCTTCATATTTTTGTCTCATAACGGGTCCAATTGGTTCTTTTATTCCTTGTGCATTTTTTCCTAATCCTTCACCTTTATAACCTATTCTTTGCATTAATCTCAAACCAACATTTTTTCATGACAATTATTAAGATTTACATTATCATCTTCACATTCTTGTTTTATACGTTCTTTATCAAAAACAATACTTGCCATATCACACAAACTACTTGATTTATCAACAAAATAACACATATCTTCAATACAACAAGCAACATCACTTACCAATGGCTTTGTAAACATTTATTTTCTTCTTTCAGCTTTCATAATTCTTCCTTCTGTAAACAATTTTCTTCTTCTAACAATTTTAGCATTTCCTCAAAATCTTCTTTCTTTTTCTTGATTTCATCAAAGAATTTTAATTTTTCTTCTAACTCTTAATTCTTTCTTTTAACATAATTCAATTCCTTTTCTAATTTGTCAATTTCACACAAATTCTCATATCTTTCTTTTCCAATTTTTTTTATATCTGCTACCAATTGTGAATTACATTTTTTAATTTCTATCACTTCCTCCTCCAAAACCTTTTTCTCCTTTTTTACTCTTTTGCCTATCTTTCCCATTAAAATAAGTTTGATTAAACTCTTCTAATTCTGCTCTAGTGATTTCTTCTTTTCCTAGAGCGCCTCCTCTCTTCTTTACACAATTTCCTCCTACAAACTTTCTCTAAAACTCGACGGTGGCATTCAAACTCTTTCCTCTTGCAATTTATAGGTTGTCTTCTACAAATCTCTTAAAATGATGAACATTGATCTCTTTTTCTACAACTTCTTTTGGCAGTTACACAAATACAATAATTCTCTCCAAAACAGAGTTGTGATTTACTTTTAGCAATAAAAACTGATCATATATCTTTATTTTTTGTAGCGACTTTCTTCCAATACAAATTGCCTCAGAGATCTCTACAAATCTATTTCCAAACACACAATCAAGCTTTTCAAAATAAAATTAATTATCTTTTCCAACAGCCTAAGAAACATTTTCTACACTTATTCTTTTGCATTACAAATGATGCAATCTGCAATCTGAGAACAACCTTTTTTTTTTAATTTCTAGATCTGCAACCTTTTAAATCTGTGTCGGCAACAAAACTTCTATCTACATCATTCTTCTCTAACTTCTCTTGAATCTGCAATCCTCTGTATGGCGGCTCTTGTGTGACTGCAAAATCAGCCTAACAAATCAACAGCTCCTTCACCATGTTTTCTTCCAGCTGCAGCTTCACTTCAACATTGATTATCAAATTATATTTCAGATCTTCACCATAGAACCTCCCATACCAGTTTGATGGTATTGAATGAAGAAATATCAAAACACATAACACATTGAAATCTATAAAGCACAAAAATATTAACATACCATGCTGCTGCACAACTTCTATTACTTCATAAAAAACATTTACATCATACCTCTTTTATAGAGGAGTTTAGATTTTACAAAAAACAATTAAAACATACCAGCTACAGAAAAAACTAACAAAATTCTAATTTATTTCTAGTTACAATAGATATACTAATGCAAAACTACAGTTTCTTTTTTACACAAAACTAATTTTAACAGATTCTAAACAAACTGAAAAATAATGCAGGAGAATTTAGAAATTTCCTTCCAACATGAAAAATAACCATTTCTTCATGTTTGTTTACCAAACGGTAACACTAATCTCGGACTGTAGTCAAATTCCTCTGAGATCTAAAATAACAACAAATTCCCAGAAAAATATATTTAAGGCAGGAGAGTTCACATACAATGTATATGCCATCGTTACTGCACATACCTGCATTTTATGTTACACAAAAGTACACACCCATTAATAAAATACATTGTTTTAAATTCAGAAAAACTTATAATTCGTCTTAAACTGCATTTTAGGTTTACTGTTTCACGGTGTATTCTTTTAAAATCTGGTATTTTTAATCATCAGATAATTTAATCAACTGCTACTAAAAAGTCTCTGAGGTTTCTATTTAATGCAGGCACAAATTAATAGTGAGAAAGAACATACATGAGCCACCCAGTTTTATTGCATTGGCATCTCCTGTACATGCACAAGTTATTTGTGAGCAACAGAAACAATAAACTCAATGCCCTAAGAAAAGAAAATAAAAACTCTATTCTCTTTAGTATTATTTCTATATTTTTTCTTCCAATATAGATTTATTATAGCCACGACAGACTAAAACATGTCTGTTTAATCCCTGATTCCTGCTCAATCTTGTCCAACACAGTGATTTGTATACTTTTACACTGTTGCTATGACTTACCCAACCTGGTCTAGGTTTAGATAGTTATTCAGAAACAGATTGAACATCGTTAAACCCTATTGTGAAGGGTTACCATATCTCTATTTATATACACCAAAAAGAAATCCCAAAGCCCTACGGATTGAAAAATCTGTTTACCAGAGCAAGAATACTTCAAATAAAAGCAGCATCTTGTGAATAGATGGTGTGCATATCTTTACTTCTTGAACAGAAAAGTACTTTAAGGAACTAAACTAAGGAGGAGAAGACAAACTAACCTGAGGAGGAGATATAGAATAAGGGAGAGAAGGAAAATACAGCTTCCTGAGAATTCCTTTCGAGCCATTGTTAGACGTTGCACCAAACAACCTTTGTAGGCTGCGTAGCAGATCAACAAACACAAATAAACTGCTCAAACTATGTAAGACAAGAGCAACGAGCGCAAATAAATAGAGAAGGCCCACCGACTAAAGGCCTGTAATTAATGAGTAGCCACCCTAGACTGAAGATATGCATATTCCTATGTTGCGCGTGAACTGGTCAAGCCACACCGAACGCGTTTCGTTCCCAAGCATTCTATGGAGGGTATGGTTCAATTTTGTTAGCATAACATTTTTATTCTTTTCTTTATTGGCTTTTATTTTGGTAGTTTGTTTAAAGATTTTCACAATATGAACAATCTTAGTGTAATAAGGGTTTATATCTGGTTAGGCAACACGTTTCTTTCCCAAGCATCCTATGGAGATTATGGTCCAATTGTTTTAGCCTAACTTTCTTATTCTTTTCTTCATCGACTTTTGTTTTGGTGGTTTTTTTTAACATACTCTCAACATGAACAATCTTAGGGTAATAAGGGTTTATATCTTGTAGTTAGGTTTGAAGGGTTCCTCTTCTTATAGCCATTGTCCCTCTTCACATATGGATTTTCAAGATTTTTTTGGAATTGGTGTGTTTGGATATTTTTAAAGACTGGGAGTCCTATTTTGCATTTTCAAGATTTTTTGGAATTGGTGCGCTGGCATGCTTTTTAAGACTGACAATCCTACTTTGTAATCAGTGGTTGTTTTAATTTTTTTTGTCTTTATATTAAAAAAATATTTAATGGAAGCTATGGTTCAATTGTATAAAAAGATGTAAAATTTAACAATAAATACAGATTATTTATTTTTAATACAATAAGGTGTAAAAGTATTATTGATTGTTTTGTCATTGAATTGTTCATAATAAAAGATAATTTTACCCTTCCTATTGATTAATTAATTAGAAATAAGACCCAAACAATAAATATTAAATTAATTTGTAAAAGTTAAATACATTAAATATGATGTTAGGTTTTGAATTTGAAGGGATGAATATATTTGTAACAAAGTAGCATACCTATCGTTAAAATATGTGAAGAAATGGTTTTCTCCAAGCATGTATTTAAATTTTATGTGACAAAATATAGTTTTTTGTATATCTATACATATAGGTTTCTATATAATCTCTTGAATACATCTACCAAAAATGTAGATATAAATTTTGAGTTATTTTTATTTACTTATAGTTTTTTTCTTTTCCACTTAAGACTTATTTTATAGTTCTTTTATATACTAAATAGTGTTTTTTAATAACTTACTTTAGAATTATTTATGTTTTATATATTAATATTTACTCAAACAATTATTTTATAATTTACTTTAAATATGTGTAGTTATGATTTTAGTATATACAAAATAATATTAATTCTCAATGCAATAAATTTTAACATAAATCTAGCCTAATTAAGTAAATGTATATAAATAAAGTCACAATTAACCTTCATTTAAATACTCCATTGAAATTTGATAATAGCAATAGACGAATATTAAAAAATTACATTAAAAAGGATGAACCACTTAGCTTTAGGAATTATGACAAAGAAATAAGTGTTAATGCTATACAAAATTTAGTCACTTTCACCCAACAAACATTTCTTATGATATGACCATTTTTTGCAATTGTAATAGATGATGTTGTGGATTGAATCCATGCTGCTCAATGACAAAAATGAGTTCTTGAGAAATGGCATAATCCATGATGTTGATCTTGTAACTTGTGAGATTAATTTCTAATTGTAAGTTCTTGCAACATTTTTTTTCCTTCATCACTAGGATCTAATCGTATATATGGCTTAGCGGAGTTTAAAAACTAACTTAGAGAACTATTTTATTGTGAGGGATAAATTCTTCATAGTTAACCCCCTAATAGATTTATATTTGATAAGTGATGGGTGTGTGCAAGAAGCTGAGTCCACTTTTTGGCCAAAAAGTGGAAGTGTTTTCCCTGATTTTCAGCATTTGACACATTTTACCTTAAAATTTGAAGCACTTAGAGATGAAATCTTAAAAAGTCACTAATCATAAAATGTAGTACTCGGAGTTTAGTTTCCAAATATATAATTTATTTCAATACCCAGATTGTACAAATTGAGTTTCAATAGGCATTTCTAAAAACCACTGTTTAAAAGTCACTTGTTTTTACCATACCATGCACGTGTACAACATCCATATTTTGACCTAAATTATCGTATTTATCTAAATCCTTTTGGGAAAAGATTTGTGACTCATTGAAGCTTGTTCTCGATATTTTTTTGTAATTTTTTATTGAATACATTTTTTTTTGTTAATTTTTTACTAGGCATATTTGTCATTTTGAAAAATCGTCGTGTACGACACGCATAAGATGACCTTAACTTATCATTTTTTGATTTTTTTTCTTAAATTGAAAAGATATTTCTGAAGTTTGTTCTTGTGCAATCCATTCGTCAAAATGTTATGTTGATCAAAAGTTATTAAAATATTTAAAAACCCTAATATTTAAAGTTTATGGACTAGTTTCATTAGAAATTAATTGAAAAATAGAAAAAATAATCCAATTGTAAAATAAATTATATATTTCGAATCTACATTGTCTCATCTAAAATGGGTTTTAATTTCGTATAAAAATTGTCCAACAAAAGTTGTCAGCCATATGTCTAAACTCGGTATTTTTCTCTGACATTGTTAGGACCTTCAACTTGCAGGTCAAACTAGGTTGAAGGCCTAGGTTCGGATTCCCAATGTTTTTCCTGAACCAAAATACAAGGCAAAAACCCGCCTACAAAGAAAACCCAAGTTCAAATTTTTGGAAACAGGATCCCGTTTTGTAAAGCGGGATCCTGTTTTGGTTCTACAAAACGAGATCCCATTTTCAAAATCGCCAAAAACCGGAAATTTCCTTTTTTGGAAAATTTTCAAAACGGGATCCCGTATTGAAAATTTTCCAACGGAAATTTCCAAAATGGAAAATTTTCAAATCGGGATACTATTTTTAAACTTTCCATTTTTGAAATTTCCGTTTTGGAAAATTTTCAATACAAGATCCCGTTTTGAAAATTTTCCAAAAATGAAAAATTTTTAAAAGCGGGATCCCATTTTTTAAAAAATAGGATCCCATTTTTAATTTAGGCTCGGGATCCCGAAGCTAGACAGCATCCCGTTTCTTAGAAGCGGGATCCCGTTTTTGCAATGTCCAATTTTTTTTGGCTAAGGCAAAAACTTCCACATTTCGTGGACTCAACTTCTTGCACTTACCCTGCTTTCGGACCCCGTTGTGATTATGAATGCTCCTGATGCTAAAAATGTGTAGGTTTTCATTATTCCTTCAATTGAGCCACCTCTTTTGATGTCCCTTTTGGATGTCCTGCCTTTCCTAAAACCCGTAGATATGTTAAATACTTCGATGGTATCCACTACAGTTTTCTCTTACTCCTCCACCTCTCCACCTCTCACCTTGTCTTTAGGGAGTTCATGTTCCCCAATGGAGGAGAAGGTGGAGAGTGGTCCTTCTAGCAATGGAGGATGTAATAGGAGTCCTCTTTCAGAAAGTGGTCCCACACAGACTTGTTCTATCTTAGTAACAGAACCTGTCCTAGCTTCCCCTTAGTTTGTCATTCCTCCTAAATCACTTAGTCAGCCTAGCAATGAATCTCGAGAAAAATCTTCTCCATCTATTGAGGTGAAACATGGTACTCATGTAAAGTGCATGTTTAACTCTCTAGACGAAATTCCATCCTTGTCAGCGATTTTGCAAAATCACTGGTCACCTTAGCTCCATAAGATATTAGTGGAGGAGACCTACCAGAGAGTTCTTCCATAGCCCTTGTTATAGGAGGGCCAGATGCTCCTCCTCTTAACATTCCACCACTGAAAGCTCATCCTCCTTCCCCCTACGATAATCTAGAGTGGGAAGTAGACAACATGTTAGTCGACCAGTCTTAGGGGGAGGCCTCTTTTTTATCTTTAGATTAGATGTGTGTGTGTTGTGATGTGTTCCCTCATGATCCTTGTCACCCTTCTTGGTGCTTGGATATAGGCATGCTTTTTGTGTTGTAAACCTTTTTCTATTTGTATCATCATTCTTCCATGTTTTTGATTGACTTTCGTCAAAATTGGGGATGATGCAAGGAATTGGGGGCATTTAGGTTTCCCTTCCATGTTGACCCAATTTTTTATTTTCACTTTGTCTTCTTATGCATTCTTCACATGGTATGATATAGTAGGGGGTTGATGATAGTTCATTTTATATAATATTATTATACATATATATTAATGAGCAGTTCTGAGCCTGAAATATCAGGCTACCCCAATGGCCTTTGTGTTATTATCTTTTTTCTATTTTCTTATCTTTCTCTCTTCTTTGCTTGAGTTGTCGCTCTCATGTGTGACAACGCCACTTCTATAACACTTTGATTTTTAAAAACACATTCTTTTCCAATGAATCTATTATTGAGAATCTTCACAAACTCCTTTTTAGCACCGCATTCTCAACTTGAAACCCTAACGAAACGTGTTTCCTTCATCATGGGTTCGTAAAGAAAGAACTTGAGAACCTTCACCTTGCAAGGGGGCATTTTCTTCCTTTTGAATTCCTTGATGAAATGAGCATCTTTCGAAAAGACTCCTTGATGATGAATCGATTCGAGAAAGAAACATCTCTTCCACACTTTCAAATAATGCATCCCTTGAATGGACCCCTTCCTTCACACCGATTTCCCAAGGGACCTGTTTGAAACCTTTCCAATCTATCGACGGTTTGCATGAATATTTTCTTCCTTTCTTGCATGGCCACTTTCAGACATATTCTACTTGTGAGTAAGCATGTTGCTTCACAAATTCTTCTGTGAAGCCGCTTTCTAACTCAGTAGAGTCCCCTTTTTTGGGTTTCCTCCATATGAGAGATCTTCGGGGATACCTTCCCTACAAGTCTAAGGGTCTGTAGGGTGCTTTCTTTGGGTTTCCTCCATGTGAGAGATCTTGGGGGATGCATCCTTGTAGGTTTGTGGCTCTATAGGGTGCTTCTTCTGAGTTTCCACCATGTGAGAGATGTTGGGGTTCCCTCCCCTACAGGTCTGGGAGTCTATAGGGTGCTTTCTTTCTCAATTTCCTCTATGTAAGAGATCTTGGGGTATACCTACCTACAGGTCTATGGGTCTGTAGGGCACTTCCTCTGAGCTTCCTCCATGCGAGAGATCTTGGGGGTTGCTCCCCTACACATCTCCGGGTCTGTAGGACAATTGTTTTTCTCGATTTTCCTTCATGTGAGAGATCTTGGAGGACACCTTCCTTGTAAGTCTGTAGGTTTATAAGACAAATTTTTTGGTATCCTTCATGTGAGAGACCTTTGAGGATACTTTCCTTGCAAGTCTGTGGGTCTATAAGGTGCTTTTCTTAGTATCCTTCATGTGAGAGATTTTAGGGGATACCTTCCTTGTAGGTCTACAGGTCTGTAAGACACTTTTCTCAAGGCTTCCTTCATGTGAGAGATCTTGGGGGTCACCTCCTTGCAAGTCTATGAGCCTATAAGACACTTTCATTCTACAACTTCATAGTTCTGCAGGGCTATGATGTCCTTTACTTGTCCTATGCTCTCGAGTTTGCTAAATCATTGTCTACTTCCTCGATGGTTCAAGTATACATTTATAACCCTATTCACTCTTCGATCTACTTTATCAAAGCACTCATCAGTATTTGTGATTTCTAAAGTCAGCGAAAAACATATAGGTGCAAAATTTCACCACTTAAGAAAATTCCCCTTTTACACTTCCTCACCTTAGAAAACCAAATCCAAAAGAAAAATTCTACATCATCCCATTGCCTTTGTTCCACTTAGCATTTTTCTTCCCTGTTAGTAGAAGAATATTTGTCAGGATGCCCACGCACTGCATAGATTTTCATGTGGCAAAATCACGTCCCTAACAGATTCCTACATCTGAAGCTGGAAGAGGCATTACAGTTCCCATTGGGGTTGGTTTGTAACATCC
>VDFB02026983.1:0-19086 GCA_007258455.2 Sequoia sempervirens
CTGTTTATTGGCATGAATCAACTATTTGTCATAACTAAATTGCAAATCTTTTAGCTAAGTTGGTAAGTTTTAGGTAGGCAAATTGTTAAGTTAGTGTTTGGGACAGAATCCTATTAAGATGTGTACCTCCCCTGAATATGGGAACTACTGTTGGACCCTTTACTCACCTCCTTTCATCTCTTCACTTTTCCCCAATTTTTCATTTCTTTCATTTCCCCATTCTATTTCCCACTATTCCTCTTTCTCATAGCCTTCATTAATGCACCCTAGTTACGCTTTGCTGACCACCTATTTCTCATGCACATCCTTAACATAACTCACTTGTTTAGGTTGAAAATTGAAAGGATCTAAGTAAAACACTCTTTCTTGGACTCCTACCAATTGAATCTGTAGAACCACTAGTGCAAGTAATGGTGGGGATATGATAATCTAATGTGTGTGCGGCTAGTTACATCTTTATAAGGATGATTAGCCGAAGGGGTGTCGGTTGAATGTGCAAATGGTGGCTGAATGAGGGTTTAGCTGAATTTGTATATGAAACTGGGCATTGTATTGTATAAAAATATTGATGAAATTGAACTTTTTTCATGAATCCATCAATCATGCACATTGCTACTTGTTCGAACATCATACTTGACAATATCTCTGAAACCCAATGGTTAATAAACCTGCAACTAGTAAATACACTGAAAAACTTGGCATACTGAAAAAATAAATTAGGCATTTGAAAATTCACTTGCAGTTAGCAATCACCCATTCATATTTCAACACAAAATATATGAAACTTATACCTCATGTATTGCTTGGAACTAGGCTGTCTAGTGCATTAGGTGGTTATTCAGTACTAATTTATCAGTTGTTACTAGGGGCATATTCTAATTCTGAGAGTCCTAATATGAATCAAATAATGAGTCTTTAGATTATCCTTAATATCTCAACCATCTACACACAGAATTTATAAACCAAAAATACCAAAACTGGCAAAGTCAAAACAACTTACAATAGCATTTGCCTTAATAAATGCATCTTTATCAGGTATTGCGTCACCATTCTCCTCTGCTTGCGAGATCAACACATCAATAAAGTCTTCCATCACTCCCTCCTCTTTTAATCCCTTCTCCCTGTGCTTCTCCACAATTCTCTGCATATACAAATCTAATTTCCCCTGTACCTTCTTCATAGCCTTCTCATACCCCTGCAAATCAAGCCACTTCAACCAGGGAAGATAATCCCCAATACAAATTGCTCCGTGAAGCACGAAGGACTCTTTAATCAAACAGGTGACTAAATCTACCGAAATCCCCATATCCTCTCCAAAATACCTATCATCTATGATCATAGCCATCAGAATTTTAAAACTCAAGTGGGATAAAACACTTCTCATGTTAACGATACTCTCCATCTGTGTCTGATGAAACAGAGACTTTACTGTTTTACATATCTCTTGCATTCTCTTGGGTTCGAATGATTGGATTCTTTTGGAAGTAAGAAGCTCAAGTACACAGATTTTTCCAGCCTTTCGCCAGTAGGGGCCATAAGGAGCCCAAGCCAGCATAGAATAATTGTTGCCCAAAAGCTGGCCTTGTGTAAGCTGAGGGCGAGAAGCAAAAGACTTATCATTTACTGTAAAACATTCTTTGGCTAAGTCTGAAGAACTTATCACTAAAACAGGGCAGCTACCAAATTTAAGATGCATAATAGGTCCATAGAGTGACGAGATTGAATTTAAAATCTGGTGAATTGGCTTGGTTTTATCTATGAAAAGATGGAGGTGGCCGAATACAGGAATAGCTCTGGGGCCTGGTGGGAGATGGCTCCTGTAATTTCTATGCTGTTTTAGTAGAATTGTTGCCACAAGAACAAGTGTGGCGGCTCCTACCACTATAACAGACGTCGAAAATGGTATGTTCGTGAATGCATCCATTGCTTAAAGCTCTTTCCCTTCTGAATGCTATGTTGAAAATAAATACAACTATATATTTTGAAACTTGGAATGGAATTTTTGCACCAGCTCGCAGAAAAATCAAGATAGAGTATGAACAGAGTCGAACATGAAATAGATACGTGTTGGTAAGTGGCCCTAGTTATATCCAAGTCGAGACACTGACTTGTGTGAATTGTATTTATAATAGATTTATTCATATTTTTTAAATACTGGAAATTTGGTTCAGCTTTAAATCCTTGGAAGTTTACCATAATGAATGGGCATATTTAAAATAATTCAAGAACAGTAAGTATGTGTTAGGTCAATGCTGCCTTTGTTTGGAGGATAAATTTTTAATGCAACATGTTTCTCAGAATAAGTGGGTGCACATTGAAATATTGAAGAACAATACGTCTAAATCTTATTTTGGATGATAAATCCTTAGTTTCCTTAATTCATTTTTTTTTTTTTTTTTTTTGTGTTGATCATTTATAGAGAGTTTTCAATCATGTTGTTAGTGTGATAAGGTTACAATTTTGCGAAGCAGTTTTTTCTTAAAATTCAGTAAGTACTGTTGAAATTTTTTAGAAATATTTTAAATTGGTTGGTCTTATGAATTTTATAGTGCACTTTAACCTTAAATTTTTTTGAAAGCTGGTGGTCTCATAAATTTTACTATTTTGCATATTCAATTCAACATAGTATATAAATATAAATTAATTAAAAAATTGATATATAATATGTTACAATATTTTGTACCCCAGAGTTCAATTTAGTGTGCTGATATATGTTATTATTCAAAGCACAAAGAACTTTAGCTAGCTTGCTGCAAACTCTAATGCCTAAGTTTTCTTACATTAAAATTTTCAAAATACATGAGGAAAACCTCAAAAATGACACTCTATTCAAAGAGCTTATGGAATAATAGTAAGAAAAATATAAATAAAAATTAAATTTTATTATTGAAATATAAAAATGATAATTTAAATTATATGTGTTGTTGTTGTTCTTTGTTTTGTGCACTGCTCTTTGATTGATTTGCAAACAAAGATATTAAAAAATATAAACATAGATAATTTCCTTCCAAATTTTTTCCAGCTGATTGGCGAGAAGTTAAAAACTCCAAATCATTGACAAGTGGGAGAAAAAATTTCTACACTAGTGAGGGAAATTTCTAGCCTCACCCTAAATGCACCTACTCAAAATTATATTTGACTAAAATTGACTTTTAATTAAAAACACTTAATTTCACTCATGCTAAGAAGTTGGTTTAAAGTGCATGACACTAGATTATCTTCCTTTATCTTGTGGTCAAGTGCACTGGACGAGTGTTCATGTTGGGTGCTTTCTTTTACCTCCCTAGTCACATGGAAAAGCACTAGCTATGTTCGCTACTATATGGAGTGTTTATGTTGGGTTCATAGTTTTAGCCCCTTGTTTTATGAAACTACTAGATGATTGCCTACTAGATGCATGTGGATTGTGGAGTTCATCTTTTGGTAACTTAGAAGCTCATAAACAATCCAATTCCTCCATTTGCATGTACTTGGTGATGGTTGTGGAATTAACTCTCTAGTGGCTTGGTTATTGTATAACCCTCTAATCTTCGTAGATGATTATACTTGCATGCTATAGATTCATGTTGCTTGGATCCATGGGTTTTACAATTTTTGTATTTACTATATGTGGTTATGCTTATCTATGACATTCTATTGCTTTGGTTTACAGATTTGGTATTTTTAGATTTATGGGTTTTCAAATATTTAAATGAATTTAGATTTACATATATGGTTTCATAGGTTTTATTTGTTAGTAAAAATTTATGGTTTTGTAGATTCAATAAAAGACTATTATTTAGGGTTTTTTGCATGGTGATAGAATTGTATATTTATATGCATACTTTGTGTATGGTTTGAGGAGGTTTATTATAGCCTTCTCAAGTTTGGAAGTGTCCGTAAGTTTTTCATCACTTAATATTGATATTGGTTTACTTTTAAGGTTTCTAAACTATGGCTATGTTATTATGGGGTTATGAAAAGACAAATCTAGATTTTATTTGGTGTTTAAGTCATGAAGAATCTACATGTTATTTCTAATTACATCTCTATTATGGATGTTACTAACATGGTTTTGAACCTATATGTTACATTGTTTGGGTTAGACTATGAGTTGTGTAGTTTTGTGGCTTGTTTGCATGAATACCTCATATGTAGGTTATATATATCCACATGTATTTTATAGTGTTAGTGTAGATTTTTTAGTTGGATCTTTTTATCATATTGGTGTATTGGCATGTTCATTATAATGATGTAGATAAATGGTATTTAGAGTCTAGATAAGATAGTTATTATTTGGGACCTATAGTAGTTGATTGTGGTGGCATCAAAGGAATTGGATCATAGTTTAGTAGAAGCTTTGTGTAGTTACGTAGTCACTTTTATCTTCTTGGTTGGAGACAACAACTCTTCTTTAGGAGCTAATGCTAGTGTAGTTGTGTTCTATGATTGTGTGATGGCCATGGATGATATTCAGTCAAGAGATGTTTATCATGATTCTATGTGTAGCTTGGGACCACCTTTTGTGGGAGCTTTAGTAGTGATTTGGATGTGTCACTTCATGATAGATCATATTTTGTTGTGGTTTTTAGTGTCATGAGGATCTCTTGATAGTCATCATATGTGTGAAGTGAAAGTTGATATACATCTAAATAACTATTTTAATAGATGATGCTTATCTTCACATTTATTGAAGATGTAGATAACTCAAGTTTCCATGGAGGGCTCTTATAGTCTTTGGTTGAGTTTCCAATTTTAATTTGTTGGTTTAGATAGATTATCCTTAGAATAATGGTTTATTGTGCCATGGTGGAGTTTGGATTATGCGTTTGAGTTTTAGAGTGATGAATATGTGGTAGAGAATATATTTTATTAGGTTACATGATCTTCCTTGGTGAGTATACAAATTATGAGGCAAGTGGGATTTCATGGATTCTATACGCTTTCTCAATTGTTATAGGAAAAGTGGTCATGGTTTGAGTTGTAAATCATAATGTCATGGTAAGTTTCTAGATTCTATATTGATCATGTACTAGGAGCTTTGATGGTGGTTTGTTGTTATTTACTAGATGAGTGTTGTGGTCATTTTTCCTTGTGGGCATAGAATGTTATATTACAATGTTGTAGTTGGATTTTAGCTGGCATAATATTATCGATTGTACACCAATATTAGACTTGGGTGAGGTTTGATGTAGGGTGTGTGAACCCTTTTCCTAGTACCTGCAAAACAACATGAGTAAACAAGTTAAACAAGGAATTGCAAGCTAAAACAAGGATTCCCCATGAAATCCATTTACAAACTCAAAATAGGAAAGAAAACAATGAATAACCAAATAAAAACAATGAAATAATTTGAATCCTAATTTAAATATGCAAACTCATGATCCCATGGGGGAATTGGTGCCAATTTGATTGGCCCTTTCCCAATTCCTATGATGAAATTTTGATATGTTGAAGATGACATTGATCCACTTTGATGAAAGATGAGAACTCCAAGCCAAATCTGTAAAAAGCCTAGCTAAGAATTCAATGATGGATGGAAATGGCTAAATATTTTAGCATAATAACTTTGCAATGTTTGTGGATGATCAAATGAGGATATGAACTCTTTATTTATAGAATTTCAAGATGGATGAATGTCCAAATTTGAACAATGTGGGACTAACATTCATCCAATGATATGATGCCACTTGTCAAGCTATCAATGGATGAAGGATGTGCAAGATTTGGGGTTTGTGCCAGTAAATGCAAATATTTGAATTTCAAATTTGTTAAAATGACATGCAAGAGGGAAGGGAAAATGCAATAAATGCCACTTGACTCAAGGCAAAGGGCATGTAAGAGGAAGTTAATGCCTTGTTGGATGTACATGTTGACTTGGAATTTTTGAATTCAAATTGAGAGAATATTCCAAAAGATGCCTTGTGAGGAAAAATAGGGATTTAATAAATGAATTAAATCTATTTTCATGTGCAACTTGCATTATCTAGAGGATGTGACATTAAATTAATCAAGGGTTAATTAATTTAACAGGAGATTTGATGATGTGACTTATTTGACTTAGATTTATGGATTTATTTAAATCAAATAAGAGAGGAATATGGTAAGACAATAATTAAATAAGGATTTTGATTTATTTAATTAAAAGAAATGGTGTTAGATTAAATCACATAAGGTTTTAATTTATTCAATTTAATGAACAGACTTTAGAGATTTAATCAAATAAATTGATTATTTAATTAAATAGGGATAATTAGATTAGATGGATTGATTTAATTAACAAAAGAGATTGACTTAATTAGATAAAATGATTTATTTAATTAAGAGACGAATATTGATGAATTTAATCAGATAGGGGAATTTGATTAAATGGTTAGACCGAGGGATCATTTAGGAAGAAACGATGTTAGTGAGTCAGGATCAAATGCACGATGTTAATCAATATATTTTACGTGTCTACATTTTGCCCCTTTGAAGCAATGCACTCGTTGCATTGGTTCAAAGAATAACCGATCTCGATGAAAGCCAAAATTTTTTATATTTAAAAACTTGCCCCACTGCTGTATGGTGAGAGAAAACATGCCATTATAATGCCCCCTCGAGAGATCGGACGAAAATTTTAATTTTTTGGGTGATCTCGCGCAAAAAGGTGACAAAGTACCCGACCAGTCCGAAAGGGCTCCGGGAGGCTAAAAATGTGTCTAAACGCAATAAAACGATGAAAAACAAGCCTCAAACGGACAAAAACAGGTTCGGGGATCCAAAACCCTAGCAGGAAAGCCTTTTAGGGTTAAAAAACCCTAATTTTTAGGCTTAAAAGGGGCCCGCGAGGTCACTTTCAAGTCATTTTCACACACCTCCGCTAGCAAACCTGATATTTGAGCTCTGACTCTCCGGTGATATGGCGCAATGACAACTTCCCCTACACATCACTGATCGAGTTCGGACATACCAGCGGCCACCTGGCATCGGGGCACCGGTATGTGACCCTTACCCGAGCTTAGTCTTTTCATTTAATGTCGTAATTAATGCTTTAAAAGGGGAGCTTGCCTCCAGTGGCACTATATAGCGCCGCTCGGCATTTAAAGTGCACCGCGCAGTGCCTTGTTGCGCCACAGCGATGCAGTTCAGAGTTAAGAAACTCTGACGCTGGGCTCGAGCTCGACAGGCCGGTTTGACAAAACTATGCCGCAATGTCACTCATTTCACGCAAACTGTGACGCTAGGGGAAAAAGTGCACCGCGGCAGTGCTTTTTTGCATTTTTTAGAGCTCGAGCGTCGAAGTTTGAGTAAAATCAAACTACGACGCCATCACAAACTGCGCCGCTGGGGACCTTTTGGAGCGTTCGACCTAGAAATTTTCAAAAAATTTAACACGTTGACCTTCCTTGATGCAGGATGTAGCGAGGGAGCTCTACTCTCCGGAGCACCGATTGCAAGATTTGGCTAGCGTCTTACGGGACCTGAGCAACAGGGACCAGGATCGACTAAGAGCTACGGAATTATGGCACATTGAGTATGCAGCGCCCGTGCGCACTCACTTGGGGATGTTATCAGCGCTGGCCGAGATATGGCACAGCGAGACGTCATCATTTCATCTTCCCACTGGCGAGGCCACCATCACTCTAGAGGACATTTGGCGCATTTTCCAATTGCCTATTCACGGTCGCTGGGTGATCTTTGACATGGATGAGGGATGCGAGTCCTACATCAGAGTCCTCGCCACACGGGACATCATCTACTACGAGGGGCAGATTGAGTTAGAGCGTTACAGGGTTATTACACCTCCCTACCGCTAGGCAGTTGCAGCTATTATTTCGGGTCTTATTGCCCCAAACTGACGACGGTGATATTTCAGTCCCGGCTGGGGGTATTGCTGGGAGCGGATGGTCCAAGACAGACCTATTTGTTTCACGTGGGGGCCTGTTCTTCTCGCCTCACTCTACCAAGACTTGCATGAGTATGTATACATGGACGGCAGAGCGTTGGGGGCTGGAGTGACCTTACTTCACGTCTGGGCATGGGAGCACATTTCTATGTTGCGTCCACATGTCATTCCAGTTATGATGGGGGCAGATTATCCCCTTGTGGCACGATACAGAGGCGGTGTGTCCTTTACACACACTGGTGAGCACGAGATCCCCTATTGGAGGCGGGTCCTAGATGACATGCTTGTTTTCACCTGGAGACCATACCTTGGTCGGCCCAAATGGGCCAACGATGCTGATCAACTCTTTTATTGCAGCCAGGACCGTTACATGCAGGGGCGGGAGCATACGATGATTGAGAGGTACCTGCCTGGGCGCGTACAGCGTCAATTCGGAGAGCCACAAGATTAAGCGGATGGTGAATGCTGTGACATGACCACGAGGATATCGTAGGAACGTAGTAATCCCGGTGGTGGGTTAATGACTTTAGGCATAGTAGCGGCAGGTAGATCCTATGATCAGGGCCTAGCAGATCCCGGCACTACTCAGGCCTACAGGGACTGGTTCAGACCTCCACTTCAATTGATCGTTCTAGGTGAGGATCCAGATCCACGTAGAGTCAGAGGCAGAGGGAGAGGACGGGGGCGAGGACCGAGGGTGGATATTTGACAGGATCCACCAAGTGTGCCCCTAGTCCCGCCAGGTCACGAAGATGTACATATGCAGGACCAGTAGCAGGAGCCACCATGAGATGAGGATCAGCCTCAGGTGTAGCCACATGTGCAGCCACAGGGACAGGCAGACGCTCGAGATGCGCTGATTTTGTAGCTACAGGCCCAAGTTCAGGCAATGACAGCAGAGAGAAACCAGGCGAGGGCTGAGAGAGAGCAGGTCAGGGCCGAGAGAGATCAGGACGTGCAGCAGAGATAGGCTGCAAAGCTATAGGAAGCCACAGAGCTAGGCTGCAAATAGCAGATCAAGAGTATGACATCCTCCTCCTCCCAAGGTATAGTGCCAATGTGATCCTACAGGGATGCCATCCGAGAGGTAGAGTACTACCGACGGGCTTATCATGAGGCCATACCCAGAGCAGCATGGGTCCCAGAGTATTCAGAGCGGGCCAGCTAGAGACCACTAGAGGGTCATGGTGACAGGGGCGAGGGCAACATTCACCGGGACCGAGCTTGATCAAGATATTATGATGTATTTTTTGTGCCTTATGGGCTCATTTTTTATAGCCCGAGGGGCCTTTTGTACCGATTGACATATATATACAGCGATCCGATTTATTCTTTGTACTATGACAGTGACATTATTGATGATATATATATATATGAGCTAATGATGCTTTTGATGTGACGCAATGTGTTATCCTTATGTATGTATGTATGGTTCTACTTCTATATGTTATGCATGAATTTATTTCTATATGATTTGCAGTGATGTCTTTTATGGATGTGTTTATTTCAGATGATGATACATGCGTTATGATTATGACTAATAGATCTATATTATGTTCACCTATGATATGCAAATGTGATGGTTTATTTATGATAATGCAAAATGCAATGGTCCGATATGTGAAATGATATGCGAAATGATATGTAAATTATGCTTATGCAATGTTAATGAATGGATGCATATATGAATTTTATATGTTTATGCCTATATGGAATGATTTATGTAATAAATGTTTTATGATGTTATTTATGAGATGATATGGATAATGAAATATGAAAATGTGATGGTCCTAATATGATGCGAATGAAATGGTGTTAATGTATAATGAGATGGTTTAATGAGATGTTTAGAATAACAAATGTTATTGTAATTAATGATGATGTATGTGATGCAATGATATGTTAATGCAAAGTGATATGTTGATGTGTAATGTGAATGTAACATGATGATATGATGTCACTTATGTTATGCAAGTATGTATGCCTAATGAATTAAATGCTTATATTATTATGATTATGCAAAAATGATTATGGAATGCTTTTGTTCATGTTATGTAATGATTTAGATGATAGATGGTGATATGGAATGGTTATGAAATGCAAATGAATATTTATTGATATAATACCATGAGATGCAATGTACTGGGTGAAATGCAATGACATGGATGTATCTATCTATGAAGAATGTTTATAATAACCTGTTTATATGATCATAAAAATGCAATGCGTATGTTCCTATATGATATGTTTATGCAAATGTGTTTATGATTCCTATGTGATATGTTTATGTGATATGCTAATGATTTGTGGATGCAGAATCGGTGACGATGATGGCGATGATGAACAACTATCATAGTACCTTGTTAGTGCGGTTAGTAAGAAAAGAAGAAGTTATTTCAACAAGACACAGGATGATGTAAATGATAATGATGATGATGATGATTACTTGCCGTGGAATTGGGATTTTTCAAAGGGTCAATTTTTTTTATGTTTGATAACACACGTGGTACGATGCATCAAGGTATAGAAAACCAGGATGGCGTTGTACCCCATGAGATGAACTTTGACTTGACAAGTAGATAGGAATATTCTTGTTCACACTTGACATATGGAAACCTTGCTAGGATGCACTTTAGAAGTTTCAGGCACCTCGGACCAAAACACGAAAAGGTAAACATATCCATGTAATAGTCAACAAGTTGCCCTAGACTTCTTCCATACATATCTAACAAAGCAAGTATTTGTTGAGGTTATATTACAAGAACGTCCAACAAGCATAGCGGACAAAAGATAATGATTGTTGTCCCATTCCTATTTCTCTAAATCCTTCGTTTTGGGATATCATCGAGACGTCCTTGGAATGAGTGCAAATAAGATAAGTCAAAAGATAAAGACCAAGTACACAAACAAACTGATGCTCTTCAATACTGCTAACAGAAGGAGGATGTGTTTTCTAAGGATAAGAGCCGAAACTTATTGCCAAAAGATAATGCCCATTGTAGGAAGGATTCATCCTAGGACATGTTAGAGGATGGTGGCATGTCATTTCGTTTACCCAAAGTGTTCTAAGGGATGATTGATATGGGACCAATTTAGATGATGTGTTACCGATACCAAGAGATGAACAACTTGCTTACGTACTGACTTTAGACTTCAGACTTGATGTTTGGAGTTTTACTTTTTGAGCTACTAGACTTGCTTCAAACTGTTTCACCAAAGTTTGAGGATGACGATCAGTTTATTATGGATGATGTTATTGCGGGTGCAAGCGAGATGAAACGGATGAATTTTTATTTATTTTTCAAATATTTGGATGTTTTGCAATGTTTTGCAATGTTTTGAGGCTGTTTTGGTATTTTTTCAAGGTTTTACAAATGTTTTGATTTTTGATTTTTCAAATGTTTTTTGGATTTTCTGAGATTTTGACCAAGAAACTAACCTAAAGACCTATCCTAGGGGCCTGAGGGCTGATCCTTGAGACTAGCCTTGCCTACGTTATACATGCGGAGACCATGTAGTTCGATTGACGAGTTAACCAATTTATAGATGAAGATATACATGTTGAAATGTTAGTTTATTATGACAGACTCCTAAAGGACTAACCTAAGTGTCTCGGGGGATGATCAAAGATCAGCCTTGCCTACGTTCAAGCTTCGAGAGGCAGCGTAAGTTGACTAAACGACCCTATTTTGGATTACATTATGTTTGAATGTTTTTGGATTTTCCTATTTTTACGATGTTTTGGACTTTTCTATTTTGAGGACTTTTAAGAATATACCACGAATCTGATCGATGAGAATGTGCTGATGTGTATAGCCAGACTACTACGATAAAGGCGAGGGACAATGACCTTGCTTGAGGGGATGGGCGGAAGTAATGAGTACTAGGAGGGATCATGATACAAAAGCGAGGACCAGCTTTGAAATTAAGGATGCGAGTGGATGAGTGATGGATGGAGACACGAATCGATGGATGATGGAAGCAAAATGGATGGATGATGCCGAATAAGCCAGAAAGATCCTAGTGGATGGAAAGTGCTTATTTATGCAAGGTGCCTATTTGCTAGGTTTTCACCAAGGTGCTTTGCCCAAAGTGCCACCAAAGTGGTTTTACTAGAGACGATTTTTTCTTTACTATTTTTTATCCTTTTTCTAATTTTTGGATTTTTTGTTGTTACCAAGGCCTGTTTGCCAAGTTTTTTCCGAAGTAACCATTTTTTCAAGACATTTTCTGATTTTTTGGATTTTTTTGGTTCTATACCTTGAAAGATTTAGGCATAAAACTTTTTGGGATGAGAGCTATTCATGGGCTCTTGCAGAGGTTCCCCTTCGGGTGTTGATAACTGATATGCCCCTGATTTGTAACTTGTTGTGATGATGAATGGTCCCAACCAATTAGGTTCAAACTTGCCTTTGTTGCTTGGGTTTGGGACATTCTTCTGATTTTCTTTTAAGACCAGTTCTCCAACTTAGAAAGTCCTGCTTCTGATTTTCTTGTTGTAGCTCCGTTTGAGTCAATTTTGATAGACTTGCAAATTATTCAAAGCATCGATTCTTCTGTCATCCAGTAGCTCTAGCTCATTTAGTCTTGATACCCGGTACTCTTCATCTGTGATGAGGTTTTGCAGTGATATCCTGAGGAATGGGAGCTCAATCTCAATGGGGAGAACCACTTCTGATCCGTAAACTAAGGAGAATGGGGTGGCGCCAGTGGGTGTGCGGATGATGGTTCATAGGCCCAGAGGGCGGGATTAAGCTGCAGATGCCAGTCACGACCTACGTCATTGATTATTTTCTTGAGGATTTTGAGGATGGTTTTGTTTGTAGTTTCTGCTTGGCCATTGCCTTGGGGATAGTACGGGGTGGAGAAGCGATGCTGGATTTTGAATTTCACGCACAAATCACGAACCTCCTGGTTCTTGAATGGTGTCTCATTATCTAAGATAATGGCTTGTGGGACACCGTAAAGACAGATGAGATAGTTCAAGATGAATTTTGAGATCTGCTTTCTAGTGATATACATCATGGGTATGGATTCCACCCACTTTTTGAAGTACTCAGTTGCAGTTATAATAAATTTGTGGCCGTTGGATGAGGTGGGTGTGATTTTCCCAATGAGATCGAGTCCCCACTGCGAAAAGGGCCACGGTGTGACGATCGGGTGAAGTTCTTGAGCTGGAGCATGGATGAGGTCCCCATGCTGCTGACATTGTAGACACCTCTTGGCATGATCATGTGCTTCTCTTTCCATCGTGGGCTAATAATACCAAAAGGATGGTATGAGTTGAAGAAGTGTATGTTAAGAAATAAACAATAAGCCAAAAGGAGCCACGCGGCACATGGGGTATGGATAATGAATAAAATGGAGCCATGGCTGATCAAAGTGAGGGTTAAGCAATAGGAAGAAGTTTATCTGGAGATAATTATAAGGACGAACATACAGAGGAGGTACATGTGCAGAGAAGATAAAATCAAACTTTATTGAGCAGAGTTTTGGAGTGTTGAAACATAGGAGCTGAACAGTGGACTGTAAAATTGAAATGTTGTGGACTGTATATGGCTCATTGCTTGTAAATAAAATAGTTTACTTCGAAACTAAATTCGAATGTAAATAGAACTTTAAATGTCTCGATTATTCGATTGATTGGGAAATAAATCAAATTGCTATCATTGATTTTTTGCAAATTTTGAATTGAATTGACAAATGAAATTGTCAATATAAATTATTGTTGACTGCAAATTTCGCCCGTCTAATTAAACTCATGATTCTGGATCATAAGCAATCAATATTAGAAAACTCCCTTTCAACTACATACCATGAAAATTAAATACAAATAATAAAAATCAATAATTTAGAAAACAATGAATTTATTCATTCTCGGTGTATTTATTGCATTCAAAAGAAATAGAAAACAAACTATTGGTCTATTAAAACTTTTTTTTTCAAAAGCACAAAATTTTTTAGTCTAGTTTGAACTAGATGAGGCTACAAATGAAGGACTTCATTCTTGGCATGAACACATTGTATTAATGCAAATAGTCAAAATCTGCACGCACAGTAATCTATTAGGAATACAAAGCCCATGGCCATACTGACTAGTAAGGGTTTGGAGCATGAAGACATCAACATGAATACCAATAACTTCAACATGAAGGTTCAAACCCATGAACACAGTGAATATCCACTAAAATTATCTTAATTCGTTGTCAATAACTCAATAAATGTAAAACTTTAACAATCATTCTTTATATAAAAGCCCAGAGGAATATATAATAAATGTGATGAAACTAATTGAATTTGGGTGAAGACCAGCAGATTCAAATCTGAATCTCATCTGCAAGTTTGTAGCGAGAGACAGCATTAAGATGAGATTGAGACTTGGATGAGTTTAAAGACTCTCTTTTCAACTCAAAAAATAGCTTGCCAGAGTTTCTACCAAATAGTGCTGAGTTTAACACTTTGTACGTTAATGAAAGGTTTGTTTTACATAGAATTGCAAATACATTTTTTGATTGCATAAATCTAATTTCGTGTCTTATAGTAACAATCCCCATTTTTTAACTAAATTTTATGGTTTCGTAGAAGTAAACACTAAAATATATTTTTCTCAATTCTCTATCATTTCAATAAACTTTTATAAAGTAAATAAAAAATCCAACAAATATGGGAAGAATAATAAGAAATTCACCCAATTTGATGATCTTGCATAGAAGCAGTAACATGGTAATACAAGCTTTAATAACCTTTACAAAGTTTATCTAGAAAAACTTCAATAACCTCTACAAAGTTTATCCAAAGAAGCTTCAATAACCTCTGCAAAATTTATCCAGAAATATTTTTACAATATGTTTCCTTTGGAAATCTTCTTAATCTAAAATATAGAAGGAAGAAGCATTATTTTTACAATATGTTTTCCTTTGGAAATCTTCTTAATCTATTTACAATATGTTTTCCTTTGGAAATCTTCTTAATCTAAGACATAGAAGGAAGCAAATGCTCCTTGGCATTGAGCTGAAGAAAATCGATTATTTGTGCTCTCAATCATACCAACAGGGTGTTTATTCTGCACTCAGAAAATAAACAAAAGCAAAGGAGTTCAACAGTTTAAATCTAAACCTCTTGCTAATAGAGATGATGGGAAAGACGGGGCTTGATGAAAACCTCCAAAGGCACTGCCTTTGTCATTATCATACCAGCCCCTTCACTCATGTCAATGATTTTTCCATCTGGAAGAAACCAATCAAAGCTTTGTAGCAACCTTGCAAGTGTTGTTTGCACCACACTAATTGCCAAAGAAGCACCAGGACATCCTCTTCTCCCTGCCCCAAATGGAATCATCTCAAAGCCACTCCCTTTCATATACATATCTATCTCTACCTCCTCCTCTGTGAAACGCTCTGGTATAAATTCCAATGGCTTCTTCCACGCTCTTGGATTCCTATGAATTGCCCATGCATTTACCATCAGAATTGTTCCTGCAGGAATATGATAGCCTCCCACCATGCAAGCCTCAATAGATTCGTGTGGCCCCACTATAGGACCCGGTGGATAAAGACGCATAGTCTCTTTCACTATTGCTTGCAGGTATGTTAATTGGGGTATGTCTGAGTCCTCCACCAGTCTCTTCAGTCCAACTTTAGAATCAAGTTCCTCTTGTGCCTTCTTCATTACATGGGGATGTTGCAATAACAATGACAATGCCCACTCCAGGGAAACTGAAGATTAATCAGTCCCTGCACTTAACATATTCTACAAGGATACAATATTAATAGCAAGAAAAAGAGAGAAAATCAAAACTTGCAAGAAGTTAACTTTTCGAATGTATTGATAATTCAAATGTTTCTTGAGCAGAGATCGAAGGAAAATACAAAACACATAAATTGTTGTAGCAAACAGAGATTATTTTTCAACACATGGAGATGATTCTTTTATTCAATCTCAAACATTACAATTGTTTGGAAATATCATATGAAATAAAACGCGTGATTCTACTATTTTAATTCTTAGTATACCACTCGCACACCTTCAGATTTTTTTTTCAGCACGCCAATGAGACTCATATGGATTTGAAATATTTTAGAGGATCTACATTTGGCTCAGGAACATCCAACCACTATTTATTGTGATAACAGTAGTACCATTGCAATGACCAAAAATCCTGTGTAGATCGAAGCACATTGAGATCAGGCAACGTTTTATATGTGACTTAGGTTCAAAATGCGACAGTGGAATTGCAGTTTTGCCCTACATCTAAACAAGTTGCTGTTATATTTACCAAGGCTATTCCCACAGCCAGTTTTGTTGCTTTGAGACATCAGTTGGGACTCACCCCTATTGATCATTCAGGGGGAGATTGAAGAATGCATGATCAATTATCCCGCTGCTTTTATTAGTTGCCTTCAGTTTTTTGTCCTTTTTAATAAAACTGCAGTTTGCATATTGCGTTAGTTTCCTTAGCTTTGTTTTTTGCTTTGTCAACCTTCATTTTTTGTACAGCCTGATCGCTGTCTTCTAATCTCTTTTTATAAGGGTTAATTGTAACAGAAATTTATATACATTTACAGTTGAATAATACAGTTAATTTTTCCTGCTTGCTGTTTGAGCAAAGTTATTGATTATTCATTCTTATTTTCTGAATGTGATGATTTCTCAATCTGAATTCTCAGTGGTGTAAGAACTGTTCATAATTTTTATTCGTCAGAGATGTCATAGAAAACCATGTATTAATAACTATTAAATTTTTGCTCTCCTAAACTGGTATCAAGAGATTCTCATATCCTTACTTTTGAGCACTAGATTGGTAGATCGAGAAATTCAAGGGTCTTTAGGACATTTATGTCTTGATTGAAAGAAGAGCATTGAAGGATTAGATTTTAGTCAGGTGAGAGCATTTATACCCTTGATCTAAGGTAGGGCCTGTGCAAGACTGATGCTAAATAATCTCTTGTTCCCTTTTCCAGGTCAACAGGTCTGTTTATTGGCATGAATCACTATTTGTCATAGCTAAATTGCAAATCACTTAGCTAAGTTGGTAAGTTCTAGGTAGGCCAATTGTTAAGTTACTGTTTGGGACAGAATCCCATTAAGATGTGTACCTCCCCTGAATATGGGAACTACTGTTGGACCCTTTACTCGCCTCCTTTCATCTCTTCACTTTTCCCCAATTTTTCATTTCTTTCATTTCCCCATTCTATTTCCCACTATTCCTCTTTCTCATAGCCTTCATTAATGCACCCTAGTTACGCTTTGCTGACCACCTATTTCTCATGCACATCCTTAACATAACTCACTTGTTTAGGTTGAAAATTGAAAGGATCTAAGTAAAACACTCTTTCTTGGACTCCTACCAATTGAATCTGTAGAACCACTAGTGCAAGTAATGGTGGGGATATGATAATCTAATGTGTGTGCGGCTAGTTACATCTTTATAAGGATGATTAGCCGAAGGGGTGTCGGTTGAATGTGCAAATGGTGGCTGAATGAGGGTTTAGCTGAATTTGTATATGAAACTGGGCATTGTATTGTATAAAAATATTGATGAAATTGAACTTTTTTCATGAATCCATCAATCATGCACATTGCTACTTGTTCGAACATCATACTTGACAATATCTCTGAAACCCAATGGTTAATAAACCTGCAACTAGTAAATACACTGAAAACTTGGCATACTGAAGAAAAAATAAATTAAGGCATTTGAAAATTCTAGCTTTACCCAGTTAGCAATCACCCATTCATATTTCAACACAAAATATATGGAAACTTATACCTCATGTATTGCTTGGAGACTAGGCTGTCTAGTGCATTAGGTGGTTATTCAGTACCCCTAATTTATCAGTTGTTACTAAGGGGGCATATTCTAATTCTAGAGAGTCCTAATATATGAGATCAAATGTGAGTCTTTAGATTATCCTTAATATCTCAACCATCTACACAAGAATTTATAAACCAAAAATACCAAAAAAAAAAACTCTAGTCAAAAGCACTTACAATAGCAGTTGCCTTGATAAATGCATCTTTATCAGGAATTGCCTCACCGTTCTCTTCTGCCTGAGAGATGAGCACATCAACAAAGTCTTCCATCTCTCCCCCATCTTTTAATCTTTTCTCCCTGTGCTTCTCCACAATCCTCTGCATATACGAATCTAGCTTCCCTGTACCTTCTTCATAGCCTTCTCACCCCTGCAAATCAAGCCACTTCAGCGGAGATAATCCCAATACAGATTGCTCAAGTGAAGCACGAAGGACTCTTTAATCAAACAGGTGACTAAATCTACCAGAAATCCCCATATCCTCTCAAAATACCCTCTGTATGATCATAGCCATCAGAATTTTAAAAGAGCTCAAGTGGGATAAAACACTTCTCATGTTATGATACTCTCCATCTGTGTCTGATGGAGAACAGAGACTTTACTGTTTACATATCTCTTGCATTCTCTTGGGTTCGAATGATTGGATTCTTTTGGAAGTAAGAAGCTCAAGTACACAGATTTTTCTAGCCTTTCGCCAGTAGGGGCCATAAGGAGCCCAAGCCAGCATAGAATAATTGTTGCCCAAAAGCTGGCCTTGTGTAAGCTGAGGGCGAGAAGAAAAAGACTTATCATTTACTGTAAAACATTCTTTGGCTAAGTCTGAAGAACTTATCACTAAAACAGGGAAGCTACCAAATTTGAGATGCATAATAGGTCCATAGAGTGATGAGAGTGAATTTAAAATCTGGTGAATTGGCTTGGTTTTATCTATGAAAAGATGGAGGTGGCCGAATACAGGAATAGCTCTGGGGCCTGGTGGGAGATGGCTCCTGTAATTTCTATGCTGTTTTAGTAGAATTGTTGCCACAAGAACAAGTGTGGCGGCTCCTACCACTATAACAGACGTCGAAAATGGTATGTTCGTGAATGCATCCATTGCTTAAAGCTCTTTCCCTTCTGAATGCTATGTTGAAAATAAATACAACTATATATTTTGAAACTTGGAATGGAATTTTTGCACCAGCTCGCAGAAAAATCAAGATAGAGTATGAACAGAGTCGAACATGAAATAGATACGTGTTGGTAAGTGGCCCTAGTTATATCCAAGTCGAGACACTGACTTGTGTGAATTGTATTTATAATAGATTTATTCATATTTTTTAAATACTGGAAATTTGGTTCAGCTTTAAATCCTTGGAAGTTTACCATAATGAATGGGCATATTTAAAATAATTCAAGAACAGTAAG
>VDFB02026984.1:0-48510 GCA_007258455.2 Sequoia sempervirens
GTCTGATTACAGTGGCCTTTGGTGTTGGAATAGCAAGAGGTTCGCTATCAAATGCCCGGGTATTATTCGTAGCAAATTGGGAGCTTCATTGTTGCTGTTTGAGCCTATTCCCAGGTCTGAAAAGTTCATTTTCTGAGTCTCTTTTAGCTGTATGAGAAGTCTGATATATCATTGTAAACTCAGCAAATTTCTGTTATGTTATCTGAGAAATATATTGTGAAAGTAGCTCAGTTTGCAATCAAGATTACCTGTGTATTTTCTGTTCTTTGCTATCTTTATGTTATGCATGATTTTGGGCAATGAATGGCATATGAAATTCAATCAAAACATCATCAAACCAACACAAACAGAAAACCAGAAAACAAACGGAAAAAAATAAAAAAATCAGGGGTAGATCATTACAGTTGCCTATCTGCCCCTGGGCGTAGAAAGAAGAATAACCTCCTTGATAGATGATTGTCGGAGTGGATAATAACCTTAAATTCGTGTTGATATTTACTTATCTGTTTTAAGATCATTGAACCTTATGTATGCTAAATAATTTAAGGATGTTGTAAACAGTACAAATGATCAAACCAATTGTTTATGAATTATAATATTGGCTAACATTATTTCAGGGTTAAACTTGGAGTCTATTGGTAAGTTGTAATTTAATAAGATATACTTCTTATTTTCCATTTGAAATTTTGATTTTTGGGTAAATTTAAGTCTATCCAAAAAGGGGACATTACAATTGGTATCAGAGCATCGTTTTTGCCAGCCTGAGGGACGAAAGATAGTGAATGCAACTTAGCCAAAGAGCTCAAAGGGCCTTGGAGAGAGAAAAGAAGAAACTTGCAGCTACTAGTAATTCTACACAAAACAACACGATGGGCGAACAAATGGGGAACAAATTAAGGACCTTCATAGAGCAAACAGCTCAAACTCTCATGGAGCAAAATGAGAGTGACACGACTACTTCTCCAAACCATTCAAAATATGAACAACAATAATCCACAACCCAACCAAACCCATGGGAGGGATGCCAACTCTAACCATTCAAGGGTATCAACACCTAGGGCAACAAGACCCTCATTCCTACCTAGGGAAGGGCCAGCAAGAGAGGAAGAAGAAACCAATACACAAATTAGTAACTTTGATGAATATGCTGCAGCCTACTCAAGGCTAGACCCTGAAATTAAGAGAGATATCTCATTTAAGGCATATTGTGATGCAAGATCATGAGTTAGTTGTAGAAAAGGAAGGTGACAACCCAACAGCAATTTAAGACAAAGGGCAAGTAAAATGACTACCCAATTATGATGGATCAGGAAAAATCACAGCATATTTTCAAAAGATGAACACATATCTATCCCTTAGTCCCATGACGAAAGAGGGCGCTATTAATTTCACCATTACATTTGGAGGGAATTACCCATGATTGGTGGCGTCATGGCCTTATTACCCAAGGCCACCAGCACATAACAACTTATGATGAGTTCACTCAAAAAACTATCAAAAGATTTGATCAAATGCACCCTGAATGGTATTTTAAAGAGCTAACATAACTAAAACAACATGGAATCATAGAGAATTATGTCACTAAATTCCAAAAACTTTCAGTCATGTTACCAGAGGTTTCTCAAAGTAGACTCACATACTTATTTGTAGAAGGGTTAAAGGAATCAATCCGGGGTTTAGTAAGTGCTCACAAACCTACAACACTTGGGGATGCAATTCAAAAGGCATTAAGATTGGAACCCACATCATCAAAAGACAAGACCTACTCAAAGAATTTATCATCAAACACACATGCCAGACCCCCATATAAGAAGAATTGGCATAAAAAGGAATTTCCTTCTAGAAGTGAACATGAAGAACTTCGAGGAAAAAATCTATGCTACCATTGTAATGAAAAATGGGAGTATGGTCATATTTGCAATCGAGATGAACTTAAAAGGCAACAAGGTGACTGCAAAAAGAAAAAAATTATGCTTCAAATGCAAGGGATTACTAGTGAGTTGATTGTTGTAGAAGGTTTCCAATTTTAGTTATTTTGGTTGTGTGGGGTTTTTAGGGCATTTTACAATTTATTGTGATTTTTTAGAATTTGTGTATGTGTGAGGAGTTTCCAATTTTGATTTGTGAGAAGTTATTACACAAATGATTTTCAAGTATTTATTTGTTTACGATCAGAGTGTCAATGTTATTATTAATATTTCATACCATGGCTGGTTGTACCTTATTCCAGCTGTAGTTGATTTCTATGAATACTGTTGTTTAATGCTGTTGCAAGGAGGCATCGTACTATTTTAAAGGTCTGCCATACCATATACCTCTTGATTGCAGCCTCAAATCTTTCTAGATTGCTGGTTGCTACTCTTGGGGATAGTCTTTAAAGATATTTTGAAATTAAAGCTACCGTACTACTTATTTGGGGTGAGTCATTGTAATGGGCTGCTAATAATGTTTTAGAAGTTATTTTGCATGAGTCACTAATTTTGTGGAGAGCTTTAGAGGAGTCCTTATAGTCAACTTGGGCTTTAACATTGTGTTTTAAAGGTTATTTTGCAGCTGATGCATCAGTTATAATTCCAACAGATTGGCTGCTACTTCAGTTATGCATGAGTTTACTCTGGCATATATCAGTCAATCTTTGAAAATGTTGTTGAAATTTTTAACTTGCTAATTGCTTATCAGTAGGACAAAGGGAGAACCAATCTGGAGAAAGGTTGGGCATGACACATGATCCTACAGAGTATGAAAGAGTAATTGCATTCCTGAACTAGAGAACTGTGATTAAAAGACCTGCAAAATCAGATACCTACAAAAAGGAATTCATCTCTATCTCATAATGTTAAACTTTTAGTGGCAGTTTGTATTGTATGCTATTTGGTACTTGCACACTCAAACGTTGTTTGTCCATTGACAATTAGTTTTGTTAATTATCAAAGCGCCCAAGCTTCTGCAATCCATAATGTAAAGGAAAAAAGAATTCTGGATAAATTGGTAATAAGGACTGAAAAATTGATGTTTGCAAGCAGCCTTTGTGTTCGTCATCAGGATGAATGATAAGAAAACAGATAAGAAATACACTGCATTGTAATTGTGCCGATCTATACAAACATCCCTTAATTGTTTTGTTATCTTTCATCCTGTTGCTGGATCACAAAGGGTTATTCAAAACAATGATTTTTCAATCCTTATTAGCAACTTATTTGGAAGTCTTGTTTGGTTAATATATGTTAATGTTCTATTTTCTTTCTTGAACAGAGAATCCATTTCTGGGGCTTGTTTTGAGACCATATGATTAATTGCAACTGTTTACCATATAAGCATTTCTTCATTTCTTACCAATCCTATCATTGAAGAGCATAAATGTTACATTAATTAGTCATGCATGCAATGCTTGCTTTCTATAGTCAGATAATTTCTTATGGGTTTGAACTTCGGCTATAACTCACATCAGTAGTTTTATTGCTAGTTCATAAAAGTATGAAACAATTTCTTTTCTTTAATTTTTTAAAATATTTATCTCTAACATTTTTGGTGCATTGTACTATGGTCTTAGTTTTAGCTTGCCATTCTATGTTTTGTTGTATATTCTTGGAATTTTTGAATCATTTGACACTACCTTTAAACTACATTATGTACATTATTAAGAATACTTGAATTTCGATATGTGTGTGTTTAAAATAACTCCATAGGTGATACTGATAAATTATAAATTAATAATATGCCACATTTAATTTCAGGTGCAGAAGTGGAACAACCTAGCAAATGGGGTCTCTCAGAAGCTAAGTTATTTCTCTCAAAGGGTGCACCGTCAGAAAGGACACAAATAGGCAGTCCTCTCATACAAGATAATTCAAAGGAAATTGTTACGCGGCGCTTACTTATCGGGACAGGTCTTGCACTGTCAGTGATTGGTCTAGCCTATGTATGTAGCTCAAATTCATTTGCAAAACACAGTCTTTCGCAGTGATATACACACAAATTAAGCACTTTTTGCAATATCATTATTTTTTTGGTTGGTAAATTGCATTTCACTATCTTAGATTGGAACAAACACAAAATACAGGTACTTGTAAACAACCTTCTTCTTAGTGAATAGGATCTGCTTATTGATCATTAACTCAAATAATTTGGCTAGCTTAGTCACCATTATTGTATATCAAATACTACATTTATATGAACAATTTACTGTTTACATATTTGGTTGAATTAGCTTGAAGAGACACAAAAACCTTATTAAGCTTCATAATTCACTTTCCTTGTTGCTGGTGAAAACTTAAAAGCAATATTTCTCTTGTAAGATCCTCCTCCAATTTGACCATTCATAGTAGTACTTCTAGTCTATTGCTAGGGTTTACTTGCCTTGGGTTCACCCCCTCTAATTGTGCCTTCAATTATTGGTGTTTTAGCTTCAACCTTGGTCACATTTTTATCTTCTAGGATTCTTTTCTATCCAACTAATGTTCTACTATAATTGAATGTATTCTTGAATCTCATTGATCTAATTTGATCAATGAAATATTTCTTTCATTTTTTCTTCCTTATAATCTAAGACAATGAGCAAGATGTATGAGATGGTAAGAAATGATGAGGGCTAGTTGTCATATTTCATGATTATAATGGCTGCTAACCATCAGTGCTTCTCATGCTTGTGTGGTATTGCATTTTGTATAAAAATAAGGTGACATATCATTGTACTTAAAATATATTACTTTTGGACTTAGATGCAAATGTCTTAAAATACTCCCTTTTGCTTTGTATAGCATGTTTACATGATAGTCCTATTGATTGTCATCCTCTCATTTATGAATATTAATATATTATGACATAGTTAGCAGACTCGCCGAGTTTTCGGCGAGTCTACAAAAACTTGCGAGTTTTTTGCCCCCTTGAGTCTTTCTGACTTTTACTCGCCGAGTCTTTGCGGAAAACTTGCTGAGTTTTTGGTGAGTTTTCGCCAAAAACTCGGTGATTCAGTACACAAGACTCTTCAGATACATAAAAAATGCACAACACAAAAATAAATAAATAAAAAAGGTAAAAAAACTCATGATTTTTCCTTGTAAATGCATGAATGCACCTCACACTTCATCACATAGCACTTGGAGAGCAAACATTTTTCATGAAAAAGTGCCAAATACCTAATTTCTCCTTTAAGTGATAAAATTGTGAAATGGTGCGCGTTTCCCCTCGACCCAGTTGGGGGCGTTGCCCCTAGTCCCCCACGAGGGGCGCTACTTCTCGACACCGCTGGGGGTGTTGCCCCCAAACCCCCATGAGGGGTGCTGCCCCTCAACCCCATTGAGGGTGTTGCCCCCAAATGCAAAACCCTACAAGGTCATTGATATCTCCACTCCTAGACTGCCACTAGTTATTTGGATCTCTTCTCATATAAGAAAATTGATTACAATGAGGGGATTTGGGAGTGAAGATTGGAATCAACAACTTAGACTATCAGGCTTTCAGCCATCAGGATTATGCATGAGTGCGATTTTGTATTCAATTTGCAATAGAAAACACTTTTGTACTCATTTATGGACTCATTGGATTCATTTGTCATTGAATTTTGCAAAAAAATTGTGTTTCTAATGAAATTTAAGCAATTTTTCAGTTGCCAAGTTTTTTGCCGAGTTTTTGCCAAGTTTTCTCCGAGTTTTTGTTGACTCGTCAATTTTGGGCTTGGCGAGCTTTTTGCCAAGTCGAGTTTTCAAACTATGCATTATGATATTATTTGGTTGCCAACTTGTATTTATGATTTAAATATTCTACTATGGCTGGATTTATGATAGCAATAACAAGATTCAGATCACCTTGTAGTTGATCCCATCTGTTGGTTCTAGCTGAGTTTCCTATTGTTGTTTTGTTTAAATGAAATGTTTCTAAAATGGAAAAGGAAACCTTTAATGGTAGCCATACAAATACCCATGCGTAGATGTTTCTCGTGCACTCCATAAGAAGTATTTTAGACAAAACTTGACACCTATACACTATCTCCAAATATATTTGTTCAAGTTAAAAAAAGGTAAACATAAATAACCATTGAGATCACAAGAAAGTGAAAACATACAAGATTGGTTAACATGATGGGATTAAATGTTGCAAAATGTAAATAATTGACATTATATTGACATTTATTTAATAATGCTGACTAGGCATTGATTACTGGATATCAATCTCTTCATCATATCGATATAAGGACCCCTTATTTTTAATTGTATCATTCATCCAAATGATGGACCATGGAGTGTGGTTTGAACTTTGAAATGTTGACTTCATAACAGAATTTTGCAATTTGTCTAGAAGTTTGTTATTCAATAACATGTATTGTTAGAGCTTGAAATCTCAAATGATGGGATTAGTTGTTGGGAACATAGAGAAAGAAAGAAGAAAGGAATTACATTGATATTGACAAACAATCAAAATGGGTTAGTGGGACTCAAAATTTACAATCAATTATAAAACATAACTAATAGGGTACAAAGACCCTAGGTTATGAAAGGTATTAAATACAAACTAGATAGCATAGTTGGACAAAGGGTAAACTTAAATAGCTATTGAGATCACATGAAAGTGAAAACATACAAGAATGTTTAACGTGATGAGATTTCCGTTTCAAGGATTAATGGTAGAGAAAAATAGTAGAGGGAAGAATCATGGTGGCAAGAACCAAAAAGTGCACTTAAGTTGAATTTTTATGGTGTGAAATGTCCCCAATCTGATTTTTATTATTGAATCCAAATCTGAAAATGCATTTAACCAACTTAACACTAATATGCATCAAAACATCAAAAACTAGCTAACTAGTCTACATAGAAATTACACCCAAAATGTAAATAAACACTCCAAATCATTTTTTTTCACTTTTCTGATATAAATCTCATGTGCACAGGTCTGATACAGCAAAATGCCACAGCAGCAAACCATTACAACAATTTCCCACATCTACTACACACAACAACACTATATGCTGAAATACACGTGTGTTTCACCCCAAAGCCTTGAAACCCCCAAAATGGCGTCCAAAGTTGGAATGGCTGGAATAAGGCATTGTAGATGATGAAGTACAACAGCATACACAACAACCAAATCCTCACACGACAACAAACTCGAACAATACCAAAAAAGCACCTAAAACACTCCAAAAAGCTTGAACACACCCTATAAACACACAAAAACTACACAGGCAACACTCCTGAGATCAAACTAGCAAAACCCAGCTGGTCAAAGCTGATCCAAACCTCTGAAATGGATGAAATACATTTGCTCCACTAACATGCAATGACCTGCAACAACACAAATGCTTAGAAACCACCAAAAATCTACTCTTGCACACAAAACACTGAAACTGCCAAAATCTCCAAATTCCTTAAGCTCTGATGCAACCTCTTGATGAAATTGCCTCTAGAGACCCTCTGGACCCCACTGCCTTTGAGCCTCTAATCCCCTTGGTTTGTCAGCCTTGGAGATCCCTCTTCATCGGTTTATTAGCCTTTGAGGAAATAAGCGAAGCTTAGTAAAATCGACAATAAGAATAATGCAAAATGAAGCCAAAAACATGCATATATGTGAAACCACCTCAATTTCCAAGTTGGGAGACCCAAACCTACGACCAAGGAGAGAAATTCCCTTACATGTAGTGCATGTAATCTCTGGTGCCAAGTGTCCTCTGATTTCTTCCACTCCCCATGCATTGTGCCACTTGTTTTGGCTTGCCATGGTCATTGAATGCTGAAAATAAGCTATTTGGGAATCCTTTGTCCAAGTAGGAAAATTAATTAAAATAAAATATATATTTGGTGATTAAATAATAAACTATTGTTAACCAAATCACCAAAATTAATTATATTTTCCAATCTGTCAGTTGATCCTGATTTGGTATTTTGGGCTTGTCAACTTACTATTTTTAGTAAGTTGTTATTTTTTAGAAAATTTTAAAAAAGGGACATGACAAGGTGCCTCCAAAGGTAATCTAGGCCCAACGGAGCTGGTTATGTCTTGAGAATAAGAAAGGAGACATTGTGTTTGGAGGTTTGAAGTACCTTTGTGAGAAAACAAATAATGATGCAGACTATGAAGTATTACTTAAAGGTATGAAATCTACTTATATTATAGGGTATAGGGATATGGAGATAGAAGGTGATTCACAAATAGTTGTCAATGCAATTAACAATGGAAATTTGTCTGAATTGGAAATTAAAAGTGATCTTAGAAGAAGTTCTAGAGTGGAAGGCTAAATTTAATTGGATTAAGGCGGTGTATTGTTATATGTTGCAAAATAGAGTGGTGGGTTTCTTGGCTAACCAAGGAGTTCAACAATTGGAATTCACATTGTTTGAAAGTAAGGAGGCTAAAGATTGGAATGAGTGTGAATCCATAATTGAGGAGGATTGGCCACCATAATTGTTAGTTGATGTGGTATGATTTAGATTTGTGAGTTCTATTATGCAAATGTCTATAGCTTGCACATTTTTAGCACATTGGTATTCATTGCGAAGTGCCTTGGCTTAAGTTTATGAGTTATCATTGTTAGATTTGGTTGTGAAACCACCCAAGATCAAAGTGACTGAAGGAAAGCAAGTAAGAAACCTAGAGATGAATAGAATCAACACTCCCTTGACTAAATCAGTCTAATTGACTAGCTAAAGGAGAGGAGAGTGCTGTATATATAGCAAAAATTAAGGGAAAATAAAGCCAAGAGAGGTAATAACTCCCATTACCCATAATAGGTGGGAGTTTTACCTACTTGGTAAAGGCTGAATTACATGGTTATACCTACTCAGGTAAAGACAAATAGATGGTTATGACAGGTGGCAAATAAGTCCAAAAGGGGGTGTGAGACTCACCTACCCAAAGGTGGGTGCGAGTGACACATGTGAATGATGGATTTATGCCACATGTCCTCATCCTAACCATTCAATATAACCTAAGCAAGCTTAATAATGTGTGTAGGAAAAATAAATGTTCCCTAACTTAAGGAAAATAAAAAACCTACACTAACACCCCCCCTTAAGCATAGCTTAGTTGGGTGAAAAGACACAAGGATGGGTCCCGACTACTAGGCCATATTAGGTACCCATGTACAAAATAATCTCTCACAAATGGAGAAAAGAAGAAAACCTAATGGGACAAAACTCCTCCCCAAAAGAAAGAACAGAAAACAAGTTTCCCAACACAAGAAGAATCCCATGCAAGGAAGAAGTCTCCTCTAAAATAGAAAGGATAAGAAAGACTATGTAGCCTTCCCTCAAGTAGTCAATTGTACCAATGGTTGATGCTCAAAACTGGATGTAGAAGATAGACCATGATTGTCGAACAACGTTCCTCCCCTCAGGAAGAAACAAAACCAAAGGTGCATGAAGAACATCTTCCCACTCCTGAAAGGAATATAAGGGAAGAAAGCTCAAAATGTATGAAGTCTTTGAAACTTGCTCATGTGTCTCCATGTCGATGCTGGAATCTACCGCCATCAAATCATGCGCTCTAGGCCACTTTGATGAAGATGACAATCCAAAACCTAGTGGAGATGTATGTAGAACAAGATCCAAAGACTCAACTATCTCCTCTAAAGACAAAGTTGCCTCCCCCAAATGCTGCTCAAAAGTATCCACACTCATGTCAAACTGTGATGAATGATCATGTAGAGAATGAACAAGAGGATCCAAAGGTTCCCCCATAACAACTGAAGAAGAATCAACTTCATCAAGGAGAAGATGAATGTTGTGAATAGTGTCTCCCAAATTTGAAGTATGAGACTCTATAAACAAACCTGCAATGTCTGCCAAGTAGTCATCCCAAGTAGCTATATTTGGAAGACGATGTATATCCTGCTGCACTAAATCACAAGTAGCCAAGGATGCAGCAACACAAGTATCCTTAGAAGCAACAGTAGATGGAGGAGAAGGAATGCAAGGCTCAAGAACTGAATCACTTGTGAGAATACCAAGATTCAATTAGCCAAACTTCTCCTCAAAATCAAAACTCACACTAGAAGTGTGATCAATAACCAAAGGATCATAATCATCATCAGGTGCAAAGTCTGAAAAGGTATATAACCAAGATGCATGATCAACCATCCTAGTAGCAATTATCTCTTTGCTCTCCAAGTCTCTGATGATAACTGAATTAGGGGTGAATTCCACAATCTTCCCTGCTCCACCATGAGTGATCTGATAGATGGAAAGAAGATTATTCATCAAGTGAGGTACACACAAAACATCATTGAAGGTGCCATCCCCAATATCAACAAAACCCTTCCCAATTACACTCATGTAAGTGTTGTTGCCCATCAGAATAGGTGGCATAACACAAGGCTCAAAAGAAGAGAACATAGACTATGTAGAAGCCATATGATGAGAAGCTCCAAAATCTAGGAGCCACTTCCTTGATTCATGACTTGTAGAAGCATAAAGAGCTTTACCTTTGTTTTTCTTAGACTCAGAAGCAAATCCTGCATGAGCTTTATCCTTACTAGATCCTGACTGTTTAGAATGTGAAGAAGAAGAAGTGGACTTGGAAATTCTAGAAGGTAGATCAATGTTATTTTTCTTAAGAAGATGTTTCAGTTCATCAATATCCTTTTTATAACAAGAATGTTCTTCATGTCCAGTCCTCTTGCAACATGAACAAGTAGACTTCTCCTTCTTAGATGAATCCTCCCTTGAAGAGGATTTGTGTTGTGCTTGATCTGTGTGTGAATTTTACTTAGATTTCTTTTGTTTCTTGTTAGATTGTCCCGACTCTTTTTGTCCCTTAGGCTGACCGGCCAACAAAACCTGAGTCTGTGATGGCTTTATGAGACCCATAGAAAGAAGCTTTTGTTGTTCATGTATTAACATCTCAAGAAAAAGATGTAAATGAAGGCATAGTATATGCAGATCCCATAGTCAGTTTGTGAGTATGAAAGCTAGAAACAAAAACTGCAAATTCAGGACCAAGTTTATTTAGTGTATTATAGATTAACTGAATGTCCTTTTTGTCAATACCACATGCTTTACATTGTGCTCTTAGATCATAGACCTTAGTAATATAATCTTGGATGTTGCTAAAGTTCTTTGTGTTAGTTTTATGATCAGATAGTAAAAGCAGATTTTAATTCAAAAACAGATACACAAACATAAAATATACCCCTGGGAAAACCCTCCACTTGAGGGAGAAAAAGCCAACAACAATATATCACTTATATATTGAATATAGAACAATAGTCTCCTTTACAATGAGGCCAATTATGAGGCCAAGAATAGCACCACAACCTGATGCTAACACAGAAACAATATAATGCTACTTGCTGATAGCAAACTCAGGCTTCTTCAATTATATCGATCTGCACTTGATGATCTTCTTACTACACCAACTTGCACTTATGGATATCGAATGGCAAGTGAATGAAAATGAATGCCTTTGTTGGAAATATTGTCATTGATGTCAAATGTATAGACAAAATTGAGAAAAAGGAGAGGTTGTAGAAATAATGCTTATAACATGATAAGAAAAGCCAGATGTGACATACAATGATATTGGTGCTTGCAAAGAACAAATTGAGAATGCAAGAGATCTAATTGTGGAAGAATGAAGATTATCAATCAAATTATAGAGTGCAGAGGACAGATTCTACTTGGATACTCTTTGTGGTCATCAAAGTGAAAACATAACAGTAGTTTGCTTGCAAGAAGAACGAGTTCTTTCTGTTGAACGTGCTCACACTGTGAAGAGTTCATATCAGGTTTGGAAGCATAGAACACTGGAGAATGATGACGGGATCAACAATATGAGTAAACATTGGTGAAATATGTACAGAGCATCTTCAGATCATTGTAGCATCTTCAGATCGAAATATGTACACAACAAAACTCAAGTAAGTATGATCTAATCATGAGTAAGATCTAATCAATAAGTTCTGAGTTGAACAGATTGAAATTGAATGTTATATCTACAGATCACCTACAGATCGAAGTTGAACAAATTAATTTATTCTAACAAATCTGATTGATGATTTGTTATGTTTAACAATTGTTATGGAGCATTAAACAGATACAAGACGTGTTCTTACTTGAGTAGATGTGATGTCCAGAAGACATAACAACTTGCTGATCTGAAAGGATGTGCCTTTAAGAACATGTTTTTTAATAAAAATGTTTTACTAAAAGACATGCTTTAGAAGACTTGTCAATACAGATTACTTTATCAAAACACGTCTTTAAAGAATAACAAACAAACAGTGTATTAAAAGAGATTCGATTTCTTTTGAAGAGACGTGTTTGTTCATGAGCAGATGTGAGCCCCACAAAACATCAAAATCTTAAAGGACATATCTCCTAGGACTATTGTTGGAAAGATACGATTAAGTAAAACGCTTTTATGGATTAATATGAATTAAGTTAAGTGACTCGTTTGTTGAAGTATGAGATCCAGATGTCTTGAAAAGGATGTAACTCACAAACAAGTGTGTTTTCATTAAGATGTGAGTTTCCATTAAAAGAAATGCTCAATGTAGAAGGAATGCATTTAGAAAGAGACGTAATTCTCCACTGAAGAATCATTCATTTCTGAAGAGGTGCGCTTATTCTTGAAGAAAAACAAACTCAGAAATTATAATAGATTAAACACATAATACAAAATTAATGAAAAGCAAATCAAGAACAACATGATCTGTTTAAGGCAAACAAATTCAGATTTTCTTTATGAAGAGACACTCTTGAAAGTTGCAAGTATTGTTGTGTTCTTTCAGTTAAAGGATGCAATGTTTGAGTAAGATATATGAATGACATTTCATTCAAGGCTTGAAGTGTGGTTGTTATAGGATAAGCAGTTCAGTCTAAAGACCCATCTCCTTGTGTGGGCTTAGGGTGATATCATTTATCACATAGAGCAGATAGGAGAGTTGGGAATGTGCAGATCAGATTGAAGGCTGTCATACATCCATCAAGACAAGGTTTGGTGCCTTGCACTAGGGGTTGGTGCTCCTTGTAGGTAGGAGCCTACTAAATTTGTAAAGGTCTAGGTGTTCCTTGTAGGCTACATTCTACTAAATCATCTTGTTGTAAATCTGTAGGTTGGTGCCTACTTTAAAAAAAAAAAATATTATTTCAATAAAGTTGTGTCAACTTGGGGAAATTGATTCATATCAAAAAGTTGATTGTAATAAGTTTGAAAAAGATTAAGAAATAAAAGTTTGTGATTGATTTACTGATTCACCCCCCCCCCCTCTCAGTAAATCTTTTGTGCTCTTCAGCCTTAAGGGTCGAACAACATCTTCTACTTATACTATTCGATTTAGGAGGACTTCAAGGGATGTGTCTTTTCAAGTATAATGTCGGCCTTCATGAAATGAAATGTCTCTTCAATACAATCGCCGATTAGGAAGGGTCGGCCTCAATAACAAATAAATAAAATGTTATTTAATAAGTGACGTGTCTCTTCATAAAGAAATCGCCTTGACAAATTAAATAGCCGATAGGCTATGATTTAATTTGTCCTTCATAAAAGCGAACTGGGTTGGAAGTAGAAGCCCGACGCTGCCATGTAACATCAACACTCCCTCTCAGCTAGGGAGGATACTTCCAGCTGTATAAGACATATCACCTCATCGTGATGTCAACCACCATGGCTACTCCCATATATGGAAAAGAAACATATCACGTCATTGTGATATCAACCATCATGGCTACTCCCATGAATGGTAAATGTGCACAAGTGCCCATCACGGAATCGTTCAACGTGATGTCACCTCATCGTGATGTTCACCATGGCTACTCCCAGAGGGTGAAAAGCACAAGTACAAGAAAATCATCACAGACTCTCTCATGTGATGTTGTCATGGAGTCACACACATGACATCCACCATGGTTACTCCCAGAGGGTGGAAAGAAGGGCTTTCACCTCAAATCCCTCTCATAGAGAGAAATGCATTAACAAGGGCTTGCACCTCAAATCCCTCTCACAGAGAGAAATGCATTAAAGAAGATCACTTATGCTGAGACTCCCTCTCAGCTAGGGCTTCATTCTCCACCATACCAAGCTTGTCTCGAAAGTACACAAAATTTATTCTGGAGAGAGGCTTGGTGAGAATATTTGCCGTCTGCTCATTAGTGCTGATATACTTCAACTGGATCACTTTCCTCAATACCATATCTCTGATATAGTGGTATTTGATCTCAACATGTTTAGTTCTGTCATGAAACATTGGATTGATAGAAAGCTTCACACAGTTTTGATTATCACAAAGGATGACAGTCGGCTCCAACGATTGTCCAAACAATCTTACAAGGAGCTTCTGAAATCACATTGCTTCTTGAGCTGCCACACAAGCTGCAATATACTTGGCCTCTATTGTGCTTAGTGCCATTGAAGACTGCTTCTTGCTACACCAGGATATCATCATAGACCCCAAACTAAAGCAACATCCAGAGGTGCTCTTCCGATCAATAACACACCCTGCCCAATCAGAATTAGACTATCCATGCAGCTTCAAGTCCACATCAGAAGAATATCTCAAGCCATACCCAACTGTGCCACGCAAGTATCTCAGGATATGCTTTGCTGCAACTAGATGTATTTGCCTTGGTTCACACATGAATTGACTAAGTGCACTCACTGCATAGAAAATATCTAGTCTAGTATTGACTAGATATATCAATGATCCAATCAACTTCCTGTACATCGTGGGATCCACCAGATCTGAACTAGTTGCAGCCTCTTTTAGCTTCTACAAGTTGGTCTCCATAGGCATAGACATGGATTTACAATCCATCATGCCAAATCTCTTCAGAATGTCAATTGTATACTTCCCTTGACTTAGAATGATCTCATCTGGCTTTTGCCATACTTCTAAACCAAGGAAGTACTGCATGAGACTAAGATCCTTCATTTCAAATTCAAAAGCTAACTCCTTGCATTTGATAATGAGGTGATCTTCTCCAGTAAGAATTAAATCATCAACATAGAGAACCAAGATTAATGCTTCGCCATCAATTACCTTGAAGTATAGGTTTGAATCAACATCATTCTTGGAGAAGCCCAAGCTTAACAGGTAACGATCAATTCTTTTGTACCAAGCACGAGGAGCCTGCTGAAGGCTGTACAAGGCCTTCTTTAGCTTGCAAACATGAGACTCCTTCCCATGAACCTCAAAGCCATCAGGTTGCTTAATATATACCTCTTCCTCAATCACACCATTCAGAAATGTTGTCTTCACGTCCATCTGGTGTATCTTCCATCCTTTAGATGTTGCAATATCAATGATGGTCCTGATGGATGTATAACAAGCAATTGGAGCAAATGTTTCCTCATAGTCTACTCCCTCTTTTTGAGAGAATCCTCTAGCCACAAACCTAGCCTTGTACTTCTCGATGCTCCCATTAGCCGCATGCTTGATCTTGAAGAACCACTTAGAAGAAACAACAGATTTTCCCTTAGGTCTAGGTACAACGTCCCAAACATCATTCTTGAGAATGGATTGATACTCTTCAGCCATAGCATCTCTCCAAACTTGCTGACTAGTAGCTTCCTCAACACTGGAAGGCTCTGACTCAATGATTTGACTCATCAATGCAACGTAGCTTGAAAACTTGTGAGGTCTCTTGCTTTCTTTGAATGTTCCTCTTGGGGCTGCAAATCTTTCTGCCTCTTGCATTGTTTTCCTAGCCCAAAGAGGTCTCTTACGACCAATCACAATGTCTGTAGGCCCATCGGTAGGTTCCAAAGGCTCAACTAGACCTTCATCTTCTTTAGGATCAATAGCCTCCCTTTGAATCTTAGGAGTATGGTCAACTTCCATATCTTGAGGAGACTCTTGGTCTTCATTGTCTATCTCCATATGAGTGCCCTTAGATCTCTTGAATGCAACATCTTCTTCAAATGTAACATCCCTGCTCATCTCAATCAACTTTTGACTTGGAATATACACTCTGTAGGCTTTTGAAGACTCACTGTAGCGCACAAATATTCCCTTCTTGCCAGATGGTTCCAACTTTGACTTTTTATCTTTAGGTACATGAACATACATTGGACAACCAAAGATCCTCAAATGACTTACTTTCAGCTTCACCCCTGTGAATGCTTCTTCGGGAGTCATGTTCTCCAAAATGCGGTGAGAGCTTCTATTTTGAACATAAACAACTGCCATGGATGCTTCAGCCCAAAGGAAGGTTTGCAGATCTTGATCATGTATCATGGCTTTGGCTGCTTCTACAATAGATCTATTCTTCCTTTCTGCAACACCATTCTGTTGAGGATTGTAAGAGACACAAAACTCCCTCTTAATCCCTGCTTCAATGCAAAAGTTAGGGAAGCTTCTGGAAATGTACTCTCCTCTGTTATTGGATCTTAGGACTTTGATCCTTTTCTCGGACAAATTTTCTACCTGAGCTTTAAATTCTTTGAACCTCTCAAGTACTTTCTTAGATTATTTAGATTTCAAGAAATAAATCCAAGTCTTTCTAGAGTAGTCATCAATAAAAATAATGTAATACAGGAAACCACTCAAAGAAGCAATAAACATTGGACCACATAAATCAAGATCTAGAATACATTTAGATCTACTTTCATTACTATGAAATGGACCTTTAGTATTCTTACCCAATGTGCAACCTCTGCAAGTGCCTTCATGCTCCTGGTTGAGTTTAGAAAGGCCCGTGACCATCTTCTCCATGGTTGGTAGTGCTTGAAAGTGAAGATGAGCAAGTCTTCTATGCCAAAGTTCACACAAGCTTGATGAATCATGCAACAAAGCTTGAAGTGGACGAGTGCAAAGTCTGTAGAGACTCTCATGTTGAACTCCAATCACTCGAGTAGTCTTGATACTTGAGTTCTTTGGCCATGCAAGAATTTTATCTTTGGAGAATGCAACTTGGTACCCCTTGTCCTCCAAGGTTGAGATAGAGACAAGGTTCCGCTTGATACCTGTTGTGACCTTTTTCACACATCGCCCCATTCAAATGGGGACCCTTAATTTTTGCTCCATTCTGGTCTTTTTGGCTTTGGTTTTTGGTCTCTCTCTCTCTGTCTGTCTCTTTTCTGATGGTCTACTTTCTGGGGTTGCGCCCGTCAGTGAATTTAAGTGTGGATTTGGCCAAGTCTGAAATTAGGGTTTGAGTCTTTCCAGCCAATTTGAAGTCAAACGAGGTGAATAACTTGAAATTTGAGCTTAACGTTCTTGTCAGTATGCTTCCAGCAGGCCAAGCCATTTTCATGAAGATTAGAGTGCTTACTATTTTTAGTAAGTGTGAAATTCGAGAGACAATTTGCGGCTATTTTTGAGATGAATCATCCTGCTTGCATTGAATGCCATCGGTTGCGCCTGAATTTAAGCTGAAAGCGGACAACTTACTATTTTTAGCGGTCGGCTTAAGAGCCGCAATTTGGGGAGTCGGATGTAGAGTTTTTCTTTGCATGTCTGGAGGAAATCATTTCATACGGGTTTTGGGGCGATGATGTAACATGCAAAGCAGAGGCGGCCAGCTTTTCGAGTTAGGCGCCAGAGGCTATTTTGGGTTTGCATCTTCGAGATTTCTTTTACGTAATGCAATTGAAGTTGTCCCCGATACTGTGGGTTTTGGAAGCGATGGTGCTTGTCATGAGATAATCACTCAGTAAGGAACTTGCTATTTTTAGCAGGTGTGTCCCGACAGCCGCCACCCAGCATTTCAGAATCACAAGCTGATCACAATGTCGCAGAAACGAAGGCAAAAGAGATCATTTGGTATGCATGCAAAGCAAATTAGGGTTTCCAGCTTCGGAGCCTAAAAATAGGCATAAAAACTCATAATCTTCAAAATCCGGTGTAAACCACTGCGATCAGTGTTCTTCAGGCTATTTGCTGGTGAAATTTCAAGTTGATCGGAGCAATTACTATTTATAGTAAGTCAATTTGGAAACTGGCTAAAAATAGTAAATCAGCTACATGCATCAGTGTCAGCCAACAGGTCACGTGGTGAGGAGCGCCTCATTAAAATTTTAGATCAATCAGAGCAGTGGAGCTATCAGAAACAAGCAGTTACTATTTATAGTAATTCACCTCCAGAAATGGGCTATAAATAGCAGGGTGACTAAAAATGGCAGTGTCGACAAGTTGATGAAGTCATAAGGATCCAGTGTTCAAAATTTCAAGGCAATCTGAGCTTTTGAAGTTTGGGAATTAAAGGGCTTACTATTTATAGTAAGGCATGAAGAAACCGGCAAAGACGAAAAAATGTCTAAGTCTAGACTTTATCCTGCAGCTACTTCCAAATGCGCCCAAGCTGGTGAAGTAAAGTAAAAAAAAAAATTCTAAGTATGAAATTCATCCTGCAGCAGGGGCAAAATGCGCCCAACTTGAAGAGAGCTCAGGAAGGTTAAAAAAGTTTCTAAGGCAAACGAATATCCACCTCCACTGGCAAAATGCGCCCAAGGAGAGAAAAGGTCAAAAAGTCAAAGTTTTTCATCCTCCTCTCACCCCAAAATGCGCCCACCTTGAAGCATGAAAGTTTTAAAAAAAAAATGGCTAAGTTAAAACCCATCCTTCACCCTGGCTGAAATGCGCCCAAGTCATAAGCTAGTCAAAGAAGTCAACTTTTCCATCCTCCTTGCATGCTCAAATGCGCCCAAAATGGGCCATGTAAAGACAAAAGGAGGGAATATTCCAAGAGGTGGCGTTGCATGTGTTTCATCCCTCATAGGCTCCAAAATGCGCCCATACAGGAATAAGTTAGAAGCAAGTCAACAAGGTCAAAGATTTTTGTCCTCCTCACCCCTCCAAATGCGCCCAAGTTTAGTGAGGTAAAAGTAAGTGAAGGTGGTAAGCGGGGTGAAATGTGATTAATGGCATGGTGAAAATAATATGCTAGGCGTCATCCCTCTTCAAGTGATAAATGCGCTCAAGGTGGTGGATGTTGGAGAATTTTCCTAAGGCGTGTGGAGTGTGAGAACAAGATGTTGGGCGTGGTTTTATCCTTCACACATGTTAATATGCGCCAAGTAAAGAGTAAGTGTGGTGGTGTAATAAAAAGTGCTAGGCATTGAGGGTGATGAGTGGTAAGGTGTTAGAAATTTTTTTCTAAGGCATGTGAAGTATGAAATAAAGTGCTAGGCGTGGTAATATTATTCTCCAAATGCTATGCGCCAAGGGTGGCAAAGTGAAATAAAGTATAAGAAGGGTGATGGAATATTTCTCTAAGGCGTTGGAATTTTTAATAAATTTGCCTTGCAAGTGTGGAGTTAAATCAAGTGTGCCAGGCGTGAAAGAGAATGTTTTCTAAGTTGACGAAATAAAATTTTCCTAACCACGGGCAAGGTCACAGAGTTGAATAAAATTTCCTAAGGCAAAAATTTTCAAAGTGATTTAAAATTTTTCTAAGGCAAAATATTTTCTTCCTTGGGAAAAACGCCTAAGTTTGATGAAGTGATAAAATCTTTTTCCTGAGGCACGAGCAAATTTTTCAATGGTGAAGTCAGTGAATGCCAGCTATACAGAATTATTAAAAATTTTCAAGACAGAGCAAAATTCTCAGAGGGGATTGAAAAACGAGAATAAATTTGATGAAAGAATATTTTCTAAGGTTCAAAATTCAAGAAAATTAAATGAACCCGTTCGTTGGGCACCCATGAATTCGACGCGTTCTGGAGAAAATTTTCTTCTGGGTATTGAAGATTGCCGATGAGGAGTTGATTTCAAGGTCTTCCACAGCTTGTCGAGGATTCTGGGATGAAGATTTTAATTGGGCACCAGGTTGATGAGTTTTCCTAAGGGAAACTTGAAAATTTCTAAGGCAAATGTGAAGAAAACATGTTTTCAAGATGAAATTCTCCAGACGATGGATTTGAAAGAAACTGCCTAGGTGAATTTGCTTAAACCCTTCGTAAAGATAGTCTTCCAGAGCCAGAGTTGAACGAATTTGAGTATCGGAGCCCCAGGTAGTGAAATGAATTTCTCAAAGATGAAGTTTGTCTAAGGCATGAACTTGAACACGAAGTTGGCTAGTGGAGGAAACAAATCCTTGGAGATCAAAACTTGGTAAGTAAGTTGAGTTTATGTTGTGATGTGTCCTAATACTTTTCTCCTTGCTTGTTTTGCAGGAGGAACGTCGAGACCAAGCGAGGATAACTTAAAGTAATGAAGAAAGTACTCCAGGACTAGATTTCAACCTCGAAGAGAAAATTTGCAAGAAAATGGCTAAGTGTTGAGACTTAGTATAACTCAAGTGACGAAGATGAAGACCCTCAAGTGGAAGAAATCAAAGAACAACGCCAAGAAAGAAGATCAAAGATAAGAGTGTAGGCAATGCATAGAAAGCGGAATCTTCTAGAAGGATGATGAAAATTGAGCATTATAGAAGCATTTATTACCTCTCACTCTTTGTGGTTTAGAGACAATATTATTTAGGGCTGAGAATTGTACGATTCTAGCCACTGTATTGATTGTAAACCTAGCCGTCTTTTGGGACTTGGCTAGCTATATAAAGGGGGAGTCCCCCTCATTTGTATCTCATTAGATTAGACATTGGAATAGTAGATAGTAGACATTGAGAGAGTATTAGTATTAGAGTTAGTAGTGTAGCATTGTAGAGCATTTTTGCATAATTTGGAGAAGAGAGAAAGTTTTCCCTTTGAAAACTTTTGAGGAGATTGTTGTGTAACACATTTTATGATAATAGATCTTTTCATTGATGATGGAATTCGTCTTGTCATGAATTGCTAGCAAGGTCTCTTCTTCCTTTTGACTCCAAGTAGCTTAATTTCATGCAAGTAGCTTATTTTGGTGTGTGGTGTTTTATTGAGATAGCTTCGCTTTATTCCATACCACTAGCGGCTGCTTGATGATAAGTTCGCCTTGTGTGGTCAACTGGACATTACCTTGAGTTTAACTTCAGTTGTGGTTTATATGCTTATATGCGTCGTTGTGATGGTGTATGCATGTTAAGTCATAACTTGAACATCCTTTGCTATTTCCCTTGAAGATTGCACTGATTTTACTGAAGCTGTCCGACGGAGGCTAGGTGAAATCCGGTTGAAGTCTATTGAAACGAAGCCCCACATATCCTGCATTTAGAATAGAATATAAATTTCTTATGCCTTATACCCTTTACTTTCCGCACATTTCCGATTAGTATTAGGAATCCTGTGCTCACCTGCCAAATCATTTGAATTACATGAAACCCTTAGTCCATTTGTCTGGCATCCAAGTACTTAGAACAATTGTGTAAGTCCCCTTGACATACCAGCAATATCACATCGAGCCAAACTGAGCCTATTCGCACTTAAGGAACCTTGGAGTTGAAAGCATGATCTTACTCGCAATCTTAGCATGCTGAATATTTTGTTCAAGAGAGGATAGAGCGTCCGTTGGGAGACTTTATTCTGTGTTGGTGCGGTCTCAAAAACCACGTCAACAATACCCTGAACAAATAGCACATCACTCAACTGCAACGAGATGCCTGAATCTAATTGAAGAGAGGAGGTTCCAACACCCTTCACAAAATAGCTAGCATCATCACCAATAATGACTTGAACACTAGAATCTCTCTCCACCAAATCAAATAGATGCTCTCTAAATCTGGTGATGTGGTGAGAGGCACCACTATCAATCAACCAGGTATTGTTGTCGGTAGGCACATTGCTTGATAAGGCAAAATAGAATAGAAAGCCACTTGAATTCTTCTGCGGAGAGATCTCACCCACATCTGCAATTGAAGCTTGCTACTTAGGCCTTGTTGGACAATCCTTTGCATAGTGACCAAACTTGTCACATCTAAAACATTGAATGCGGGAGAGGTCCTTCTTTGCTGTAGGAGCACCATTTGATCCTTTATCTCTATTCCTCTTGAAGTACCCTTTCTTTCCTTCTTTTCCTTTCTTTTTTGAGGATTGAGCGGCAAGAACATGAATGTCTTCATTTGTAGATCTCTGACCAATGCCTATTGCAGCCAACCTTGATTCTTCTTGAATACAATCTGCTCTTAATTGATCAAACTTAGGAAGTTTTGATCTCGCATTGATTCCTCGAATGAATGACTCCCAAGATGTAGGAAGACCATTAAGAGCCAACATAGTCAAATCCTTGTCATCAACAATATGCCCAATGGTAGAGAGCTGATCTCTCAACTTGGTAATCTTCATGAAGAATGAGATGACGGATTCTCCTTTCGCCATCTTGATATGATGAAGTTGTTGCTTTAATGCAAGAGCTCTACTTGTGTTGTTGATCTCATACATCTTCTCCAAGGTCTTGAACATGTCTCTTGCAGTTTTCAACTTGGAGATGATTGGCACAATGTGATCTTTCATGGAATCAACCAACATCTTTTTCGCCTTAGTGCCATTTCTCTTCCATTGAGGCTTCTCATTCTCATTGGTTGGTTCAGGAACTTCATGTAATGCCCCCAATTTTGCGAGCATCAGAGTTCAGTGGATTTAGCCTATTCCTGGCCCTCGTAGGCTAATATGTCTAGTTAGAGGGTCTTGTTGACGTGGTTTTTGAGACCGCACCAACACAGAACAAAGTCGCCCAACGGACGCTCTATTCTCTCTTGATCAAAGTATTCCGCACGCTAAGATTGCCAGAAAGTTCGTGCGTTCAACTCCAAGGTTCCTTTAGTGCGAATAGGCTCAGTTTGGCTTGATGTGATATTGCTGGTATGTCAAGGGGACTTACGTAGTTGTTCAGATTTCTCACAGTCAGCAGTTGATATGTAATTTGAAGGGGATTCTTACGTGTATGATTTGGCAATGTGTATTCTTTTCTAAAACTAACAAGAAGTATGCTGAAAGTAAAAGGGAAAGGGCCTAAGAAATTGGTACTCTATTCTAAATGCAAGGTATGTGGGGCTTCGTCTCAATAGACTTCAACCAGATTTCACCTAGCCTCCGTCGGACAGCCTCAGCAAAATCGGTGCAATCTTCAAAGGGGATAGCGAAAGGTATTCAAGTTACAGTTTAACATACGTACACCATCAGAACAACGCATATAAGTATGTAAGCCATAACCGAAGTTAAACACAGAGATATCCAGTTGACCACGCAAGGCAGACTTATCATCAACAAGCCGCTAGTGGTATGGAATAAAGCGAAGCTATCTCAATAAAACACCATACACCGAAGTAAGCTACTTTGCATGAACTAAGCTACTTGGATACAAAAGGAAGAAGAAACCTTGCTAGCATTTCATGACTAGACGAATTCCATCATCAATGAAAAGATCTATTATCATAAAATGTGTTACACAACAATCTCTTCAAAAGTTTTCAAAGGGAAAACTTTCTCTCTTCTCCAAATTATGCAAAAATGCTCTACAATCTAGCTCTACTCAACAATCTCTAGCTCTGATCTAATCTCTGACCTCTAATTTCTAATTCTAATCTGATGATTTACAAATGAGGGGGACTCCCCCTTTTATAGCTAGCCAAGTCCCAAAGGACGGCTAGGGTTACAATCAATAGAGTGGCCAAATCGTGCCACCTCAGTCCTAACCCTAAAAACTGCCAGAATAGGGAGTGGTACATTAAATGAATCAAAGATTCCCACTCACTCCCAAAATAGCAAATGCAATAAATGCTCCATACTCAGTCTTCTAGAAGATCCTCATCCAGTAGCGTGTTCCCATTGGCCTTCTCTCTGACTGCCAACTCAACAAATCACGCTAAGAAATCTTGACCTCAACCTCATGAGCTGAAATTAGAGCAACACAATCTGAAGCTCAACACTTGGTAATTTGAATGCTCGTGCGCTTGTACAAAGATTTTCCTCCAGCATTCGTGGAGTCCTGCGTGTTCTGGATCAAAGTGGAGAATGTAGCGGTATTCTCAAAGTCATCCTGTACAAAGGTCTTAACATCCGCGAAGAAGGGAACCAGCAAACCCCTCAAATTATCAAGACTTATCTCATCTGGACTCAGCCGCCTAGCAAAGATGGCCTCGAAGGTGTTCTGCACTCCATCTATGATATTGTACATGTATATGTATCTGTTGTAGATCAGCTGTCTTTGCATCGAAGAAGCCACGCCCGTAATAGTAGAAGAGAATACCCTTGAGAAATCATGTCGATCATTTGCGAATGACACCTCCATCCAACCAGCAAGCTATGATGGCACATGCCTCAAGCGCCTCAAAGGCAATGGATCATATTACTCTGATAGATGAAAGCATCGCCCCAAGCATGATCCACCGCATCCATCCGTGTCAAAATAGAAGAGGCCTGCTGAAAGGCAAAGGCAAGGTCCTCCATAAACTTCTCTGTCTCAGTACGAACCCCTGTGACCCATTTATCTGCCACCTGTGCCATCCTCCCCAACTCTACTAAGCCGCTGATCGACTCTCTAGGAATATCCGCCGGAGGCTCTATCACTGGTACATCCTGCCCTCGAGAACGAGACAACTGTTGAACGTATCCAATCAAGGCCCTGTGTTCTCGTTTCAACTTCTTATATTTTCCTTCTTTCTTGAACAATCTATCTTTGAGGGCAAGGAAGGTTATCACACTCCTCAACAATGCGAGGCACCGGTAAAGTTGTCCCAAGTCAAATTGGTGACCACATAATTTTGAGAGTGCTTCATTCGGTCACACTTTCGGCGTAGGTAGGACAACAGCGTGAAAGTGCAGGAGCCATCACCTCATCGTGGAGATCTTGAAAACTTTCTTGCCTTCTTCTTGATTGGAGGCAGTCGGTTCAAAACTCTTCCATCTCTGACGGATCAATTTCCTCCCACTCGGGCTTCTTCTCATTCTATCTCACAAGCCAATCCAGGATACCTCGTATATGGTAATATTAGGGCGCTGCTCTTGTGCCTCGACTTCTCTAACTTGCTCTACCTCTATGTCATTCTGGCGAGGCTCATCGTCCTCAAGTGGCTGAGTGTCACCTGACACTATATCATCATCATCATTCATGGCCGCCTCTATCTCCTGCTGAAATTGAGGGTCAGTAATTGTCCCCTCATCATCCTGCTGATCAAGCCTGATAGGTACATTGGCGCTCTGGCCAATCGACTCCCTCCGTGGAGGCTGAATATAAATTACGTATCGTGCGATTCAAATGCCAACCTCGATCCCAGCAAACAAAGGAAACCTCTGTATGCTTGGAGAGCATGTCTCTAAAGGGTGCTGCCTCATGGCTTCGTGGAGGTTAAGCTGAACTAATTCTTTCTTTACGGACTCACGAGGTCCTCTTGTGATCTGTTTCTTTCTTCTGTGGTGAGCGTCTGTGATCTCCATCAAGTTGTAAGTCGAGAGCAATTGACCTGCCTTTCCAATCGCTCACTTTCGCTGTCGACCCATGCCGGTGAGCGTCACTTAACGGGGATGGAAAAGAGTATCCAAATCAACAACCTCAGACTCATTGTGCAATCCTAAGCGGAAGTGGAGTATCCCGAATAGCCGCATAGTCTGGATGGACTACATCCATATCCTCATTAACCTGGTCCGGAACCGGAACTACCTCACACTCCCTGATCAGAGTAATCGGCAATCTAGAGAACATCCTCTTTCTCACTTCAATCTCATCAACTGCATCAGCCCAATAATCCTCAATGGTGGCCTTGTATTTGAATTCCTCTGACAACACCCAGTTGATGTTATGGTGCGGGTCATAGTGTTGTCTGCTTGCGTGATATGAGAAATGATAGAATTGGCTGCTTACAAAACTTCTCACATGCGCCTCAGTGCCTCATCCAGATTCCTCTGGCTGGAAACTCTATCCCTCCTTTCTTCTTTTTCTTCTGGATTTTGTCAAAGGCTAGCAACTGTCTAGCTATCTCTAGCATTATTATTTTATCTGTTGGGTACTTAGGCAGCCTATAAGGGTATGAAGAAAATCCTTGCAGCCTAATGTATGAAAATCTTGGAAGCTGTATAAACCAGCACCCATACCTTTCAATTAGCTCCTGGGCATTTCTAGAGATTCTGCACTGTAACCTCTCCTGAAGCAGCCTCGTGATGTACATGGTGAATGAATCGTTGACACGCTTGTAATGGGTTGTGCTCGAAAGGTGCAACTGCGTACACGCCTCATGAATTTTGAATTGGTGAGAGCCACAACCGATGGGTTCCTTGTAAGAAATCCCTCTGTACCTCGTCATCCGTGCCAACATATAAATTAGATAGGAACTCATGTAAAATGTCTTCGCCCTCCGCAAGCTCAGGAGCTGCTCATGTATATTGTCGCTGATCATCTCAGCCCAATTGACATAATCCTTGCCCTCCAACACCAGGTTGATGTAATAAAACATCCATGGCTCAAAAATATAGGACTGTGGGCATCCACCAACCCTGCTCAGCAACATGATAAGATCACAATATTCCTGCTTCAAGTCCTCTGCTATGATCTGCTTCGGCAACTTCGTACGAGACGGCCTTGGAGTGCTCATCCAATGAGTGTTAATTGTATCCATGCATCGTTCAAAAGCAGAAGCATACATACGCTCCGCTCGCTCCCTGGACTTGTAGATCAATGAACCTATGCGCGGTTCCCGAAACTTTTACCAGTAAACAGGTGATGGCGATGCCCAGCCCATCTGGCTATTGATCATGCGGTGTTCTTTCTCGTAACAGTTGGCGCACTCCATAATCAACTCCGAACACTGAATAGCTGGCGGGAAACCAGCAGCTGCATATAATCCACTCCGGACGATGTTGTGCGAAGTGACCGAAGCCCGATGACTTCCAATCCCAAACAGCCTATTCTTGAATGTTTCCAGGTTGACAGAGCCCAGGTTCGTGTCCGTCAACTTGCCCAACTTTGAAATGAACTTTGACTTTGACTCCGGCATGAATGTTTTGCTCAGCTTCTTGATCGTAGCCTGTCTGGAGGTTCCATTGTCCTTTCCGGTTGTCCTCGCTTCAGCCATCTGCAACATAACAAACGTTTCATCAGCAATCAGATTTAAATAAAATAAGGCCGGATATAGGGGCTGCAGTTGAATTCTAGAAGCTGCAATAATTCTCGTTTGCAAACCTCAGCCTCTTCCCTTGAATATATTCGAATTCTGACACTCAGAACGGATTTCTAAGTGAACTTTGATGACTCTACTTCTCAATCAGCAAATTGAATGACTTTGTATCAGCAATCAGCAATTTTAACTACTTCGTATCAGCAAGTTCGTACTTTAAAAGTTCCTCAATGTTTCATCTCAATACAAGGCGTCCTTTCCAACTTTACTTCAGCAATGGCGTTTTACTTCACTAAGCTTAATTAATATAAGCAAGTACGAATCCAAATTCTTAGCAACCGGCGTACTTACTTTAGCAATGAATCAGATTTCAGCCACTAGCAAAGTCGTACCTCCTTCAACTCTCAGCACAAGCAACTCTGAACTTCAGCAAAAACCTCCTTAGCAATGGCGTACCTTTCTTCACTTTCACTCCTCAGCAAAATTCGAACTTCAGCAACTTAAGGCGTCCTCTTCTCGGCAACTCTCAAATGCGCCTCCTCAGCAACTTGCACTCTTTAGCAAAATTCGGACTTCTCCAAGCAACAGTCAGACTTAGCAACTTTGCCTTTCTCCAGCTGTGAAAATGAGTGAAAAGCCTCTCCATTTTATAGCTAGAATTCAAATTCTAGAAGACGTTAATTTTAGCCAGTGCCATTAAACTCCACTACTCCACTTCAAGAATTCGAATTTTCCCTCTCTGGTTTTTCTGACACTTGTCTCCAGTCGTCAGGAATATTATTCTTCTAGAAACTTGACTTTGACTGGCGTTTTGAATTCCTTTTCAAAAAATTTAATTTAACTTCATCATATTTTACTCACCAGCTGGAGCTCCGTCACTTGAATTCAAATTCTTAACTTCATCATCAACTCTGGAAAATTCATCTTCGAAGAATTTAATCAAAATTATCTAAGCGACTGACTTCAGATTCATCGTTCGAAGCAAATTCATCTTGAAAACACATTTTATTCAAATTTTCCTTAGAAAATTTAAAATTCTTCCTTAGGAAAATTCACAATTCAAGCACCGATTAAATTCCTTACTGAAAAAGTGTCGGCGAAGCTTGAAAGATTTAGAAATCCATTCATCATCACGAACGTCCAGTACCCAGAAGCAAATTTTCGTCAAAATGTCTCGAATTCATGGGTACCCAACGAACGGGTTCATTTAATTTTTCGAATTTTGAACCTTAGAAAAATATCATTTTCATCATCTAAACTCGTTCTTCGCCCGTGATCACTCTGCGTTGCTCTGACTTCTTGAAAAAATTGAAGAACTTGAAATATCATTGTTTCTGACTCCATTACTGAGAAGAGTTGCTCGTGCTCCGGAAAATTCATCAACTTGGAGCTCTAGGCACATTTTCTAAGAAAAATAATTTTCCTTAGAAAATATTTTAAAATCTTCTTGCACTTTTGAAATCTTGCCTTAGAAAAATTTGTTGATCGCCAGTGGAGAGGAACTTTCACTTAGAAAATTTTTATTTGTTCCGGCATGCCTTGCACATTTCATCTTCACTCCACACTACACACTTGGAAAATATTCATTAAAAGCCCAACGCCTAGGCAAATTTTAAACACTTAGAAAATATTTTATTTCTACCCAAGGCGCCTAGCACTTGCCATTTCATCCTTAACGCCTTCAAATATCTTTGAAAAAATTTCCAACACCTTATAACTCCCTTACTCTAGGCGCACACTTAACATAGCGTTTTATTCTCCATACTTCCAAATATTTTCCAATGCCTAGCAAGATTTCACTAAGGCCCACCACCTTGGGCGCATTCTAAGTGTGGAGGAGGATAACGTCCACCTTTTACCTTGAGTTTACCACGCCTAGGTAACATTTTCACCTTGTTTACCATTCGCATTTACCACTTACACTTCAAACTTGGGCGCATTTCCTTGAGAGAGAAGGATGGGCGCATTTCAATGAGAGAGAAGGATGAAACTAGCTTCCACGCCTTGTGACCCTCCAACTTCCAACTTTTGTCTTGACTTGCATGAACTTGGGCGCATTTTGGAGGGTGAGGAGGACGGAAAATGTTTGACCTTGTTGACCCTCTCCTACTTTGGGCGCATTTTGATGTGGCTGATGGATGAAGTTTCTCCAACGTTTTTAGGTGACCTTTCACCTTCCAAACTTTGTCCTTACATGCATGATTTGGGCGCATTTTGATGAGAGAGAAGGATGGGCGCATTTCCTCTTGTGTGAAGGATGAAAATCAACCTTGGGCGCATTTCCTTGAGGGTGGCGGATTTTCCTATTTGACTTTTCTTTGACCACCTTGTGAACTGGGCGCATTTTCATGCTTGTGAAGGATGGGCGCATTTTGACCCCTGAGGCGGATTTCTCATACTTAGAAATTTTTTCAACTTTCCCTCTTTCACTTTGGGCGCATTTGGACCCCTGAGCAGGATGAAATTCTTTGACTTTTGTTTGACTTCCCTGCCTTGGGCGCATTTTGCCCTGTGTGGTGGATGAACTTGCATCTTGAAATTTTTTATGCATCTTCATCAATCTGGGCGCATTTTGCCATGCCTGCTGGACGAGACTCCAGACTTAGACGAATTTTTATCATCCTCGCCAGCATCGTGCCCTGCTATTTATAGTAAGTTCTCTGTATTCGCGCCTCTGAAGCTCGGAATGGCCTGAAATTTCAAACACAGCTTCTTCATAACCTTTTCAACCTGTCGACACTGCAACTTTTAGTCACCCTGCTATTTATAGCCTGTTTCTGAGCGTGGCTTACTAAAAATAGTAAGCTCTTGATTCTGATAGCTCCCAAGCTCCAATCGAGTTGAAATTCGGATGAGGCGATCCTCCTGCGTGACCTTCAGCGTGATGGCAGCGCGTAAAGCTGATTTTATTTTGGCGGTTCAATTTGACTTACTATAAATAGTAAGTGCTCCGTTTGACTTGAAATTTCACGGTAGATAGCTTGAAGAGCGGTCGCGATGGTTTATCAGTTTTGAAGATTTTGACTTTTTTGATTACCTATTTTTTAGGCTCGAGAGGCTGAAACCCTAACTTAGCACTACATGCATTATCAAAGATCTCGGGTTATACCATCGTTTATAGCGGCATTCGCGTCGATCATGAATCACGAACTCTTGGGTGAAGGTTTATGCCACGCTAAAATAGCAAGTTCCTTACTGAGTGAGAATCCTTGTTTGCATGTCACACCATCGCGAAGCTCTCGAAAAACCCATCAGGAATCACCTGACATGCAAAAGAAACTCCGACATGCAAACCCTAAAAATAGCCTCGGAAATTTGAATCACGAAGTGGTCATCTCGACGCATGTTATGGCACGCGAAGGTCGAAAAAAGCCAGGAAGGAATATCGGACAATACAAAGAAATCTCTACGCATGGACCACGAAAATTTGTCACGGAAGCGGTTGCTAAAATAGTAGTTGTCAATTTTGCTCCAAATTTGGCGTAAAGCGTTCACGATGTACTCACGAGCGGTAATGATGATTCGGAATCTTCGAAAATCTTGTAGTTACTTGGATGCAGACTTACTAAAATATTAAATTACCTCGAATCGATGGGGGTGGAACACGGAAGGCTCTTTGGATTAATCTTGACAACATTCAGTTCAATTTCAATTCACTGACCCTGCCGATGGCGACTAAAATGATGAAACCCTAATTTTTAGAATTGGCCAATATTTACGTACGTTTAAAGCTCAATGAAAGCGGACCCTGACCCCAGAAGAGCAGGACACGGAAAAGTGAGGCGAGAGGGAAAAACCCAAATAAAAGGGCCGAAGACGAACAAAATAGGGGAGTCCCCATCCCCGAGATAGGGAAGCGATGTGTGAAAGAGTCACAACATAGTCATCTCACGAAGATTCTCCTCGTCCAACCAACTTAGGCAAGCTAGCCTGTTTCACTTTCAACCATTTTTCTGCCATTATTCCTTGGCATTTATTCTTGGCTGCCTCGAATGCTCTGTTGCATTCTGTCACTGATATAACCACGTTGGTAGGGCATGATGGTATATCAAAACATTTTTCAATGCCCTTGGGTTTCAAACTGCAGATTACCCTCCCATCTATTGATCTGATTTCTCTCGTGGTAGGATTGTAATGCTTAATGCAAGCGATTACAAGCTCCACACTTTGTAATGTAATGGGGATGGACGCAGCCTGAAGCAACCTGGATTCCTCTATGTTCTGTAATATGACTTGATTCATGCCCTCCAAGTCCTCTGGATCAACCACTGGATTCACTTGATGTAAGTTCATGTCAGTCGTTTTTAGGAAATCATGGTACAAGGCCGTCTTGGTCTTGTATTGCACCTGAGAGTACTGCATCCTGAAAAACTTAAAGATTGACTGCACACACGACCCTGTTCTGACAATTTTTGAAAACCCCTAAAAATAGCCCCTGCCAAGAAGTATTTTTCTGGAAAAAAAATTGGCACATTGGTTTTGTTCGTGCTTCAATGCTGAACAAACCCAGTTCCTCAGAACTTTGATTCTGAAACTTTTGCGGAAAAATACCCAAAAATAGGGGCAGCAAGTTTGCTGTTTCTGGAAAATTTGACGAGATGGGTTTTACTGGAAAATTATTCTGATCCTGCCCAGTTGGTCAGATCTGTGGTAGCCTGCTGATTTGTGTGACATGCAAGAATACCTAAGACAAGAAAAGAGGAAGTAGACAAGAAAAGGATTGGAAGTTTTTAGCTGTCTCCTTGAGAAAATTTGTCTTTGAATCCAACCTCTGAGAAGAAATCTTCTTCTGCGTTTGATCTTCAAAAAATATTGAACTGTCGAAAACCCTGGCCAGATCTTAAAAGGACGTCCTTGAGAGCTATTTGTTGTTTTGATCTTCAACCTGCAAAAGAAATAATGAAGGATGCCTAGATTTGCTTTATATTGATTCAAGCTTGAATCCTTGAAATTTGGGCCTAACTCATGATCTAAGCCTGATTTGGCCTGATCTGGAGTTCAAAAGGTTGATTTCCACTGATCGTGGGATGATTTGGCCAAGTTTGCCTCCAAAATATCTTAACTGAAGTCAACAAACTTGCCTTTGACCTTTTTAGGCGTCCATTTTGAGTTTGAGTGTTTTTTCATCATTTTTCCATGTTGAATGACCTCTGTTTGATCTTCGCTCCAGATTGATCAGTTGATGCAGCTACTGATAGATTCACTGTTGAGCTGGATTTGTGCTGAAGAGATGTTCCTGGGAGATGCTAAGCCAAAAATTTGAGTTTGAGGCTCCAAAAGACTGGGCGCCTTTCTTCAACAAGGGCGCTTTTGCACTTTCCTTAGTCAATTTTCGATGTCTGTTCTTCAACTTCTCCATTTAGACCTTCCGTGCTCTGATTTGATATTCTTGTTGACTGACGAGTCAGACAATCTTGCTTGACGATTCATTAGGTGACCAACTCAGTCTTGAAAAGGATGGCTGGTGTCTCAGCCCTTGAAAGTCAGTTTAAGGTCTTAAGAAACAAGGGCGGCTTTCTTCAGTAGGGGCACTTTTGACTTCTTGACCAGTGATTTTGAAGTTTATAAACTGCTTCAGTTTGATCTCCGTTGTCAGATGATTGCCTTGTTGGAATCCTTCGCTGATGGTTTCGTTGTTGAGGTTGATCCAAACGGAGAAGATCATCCTGGGGATCCTTCAACCATTTGACAACATTTGAGTGCCCAAAAGAAAGGGCACCTTTCTTCAGCAAGGGCTCCTATTTCATGATACTTGGCACATTTTCCAGTGTTCTTTCTGTCTCCTCTTCTAGCGTTTTCCGCTTGATTGCCTCCTCAGTTGATCAAATCACTGCAGTTGTTTGACTCATCTCATAGGTTTGCTAACGGGTTCATTGTGAAATTGGATCATAGCTGGATAGAACTTACGGAGACAACATTTTTCAACAGGTGACATCTTCATTATCCCATTCAAGGGTGCCTTTCTTCAGCAAGGGCGCCTTCTCCATGCTAAGCAATCGTTTTTGGATGTTCTTCATAATAGCCTCTTCACCTTCTGTTGACATTTGCCGGTGATCACTTCACTAGATGGTTTCGCTGAATGTTTCGTCGTCGAGCCAACAGGAGAACGCAGAGGATGACTACCTTGGGTGAATATGGTGACTGCATTTGGCCCTTGAGATCCAAGGGCGCCCCTCTTCAGTAAAGGCGCTTTTAGCATTTTGAATTGACTTCTCCTTGGTAGCATTTCCAGAGTTAGCCAAATTTTGGTCTTTTCCGGTTTCGAGAATCTCCTTCGTCAAACATCTTTTTAATCCTTTTTCGCCATGGTTGCGTCGTTGAAGCTTAGCTTTCAACACATGGTATTGGCCAATCTGCCATTAATGGTTGCGGAGCTCCTAACTTTGTTCCTGAAAAATAGAAATAAACCCACCAGAGTAAAATGTGTCTTTTGAAGATTCTGACTTGATTAGTGTGATCGTGAAGTCAATTTATCCTATCAAAATCATTTTCAATCATTTCTGGGAAGGTCCTATTTTCGAGGGTTTCCCTGAAAATAGGGGCGTAAAACCCTAATTTTCAATTTTTCAGAATTTTGCACGTGTTCCTTGACAGAAACCCACAAAAACCCTATGCTTGGTTTGACCTAAAACAGACTTTTGACGACATTTTTAGATGATTTAGCTCAATTTATATAGAATGCCAATTTTTTTTTCTTTGGGTACAACAGATTACATGTTAAAGCAGCCCCCAACTTGGTCAATGAATAATTATTGATTGAAGTCCTGAAGGTTTTAGTAACAACAAACTCTTCCTTAGTGGCTGCAACCATCTTTAAAGGGTCATTATGGGGCTTTTCCATGCAAGCTTCTTTGTCAAAGACATCTTCTCCTCCAATGGCCATCTCATAGCTTGCATTGAAATCTGTATTTTGTACTCTATTGGGATCAAAGGGAAATTTATCCCATACAAGTTTCTTGACAACCTTAGATGCCTTCACACCCGGATCCCAAATGCTGAAGGAATGATTATTTTGTTAAAAAAAGGTACTCTTCATACTCCTCTTGGAGTGTTGACTCAATTAATGAGTCACCTCCCAACTTACTTAAATTGATATCTTCAAGGGTATCCCTTTCCAAGAGCTTAGTTTGATAATCAAACTCAAAACCACACGTCACCTTCACTATAATAAAATAAAGAGTCATCAATGTTAGCTGTTTTGACAATTCTATCCTTCTTACCTTCAATAAACCCATCATGTGAAGGTATATTACTGATTTGTTCATTAGTAGTCTCAAGCATACCGAGGAGGTGTTCATGATTACTTGTCACAGATTTTTCATGTATATCTAGAACTGATGTTGCCTCATTGCACTCATCCTTAGCATGTGCAGACAAATGCATATCAATAGGTACATCCTGAGAAACCACCATAGAATCATTGAGAAACAACATTTTATTCCTATCTTCTGCATTAATGAGCACCTCATTTATCGGCTCTATCTTCTTCAAGCAAGGCTTCAATTTTCCCTCACACTGATTGAACAAATCTTTGATCATCATACCAATAGTAGAAGAATTCTTTCCTTCCTGTTCATGAATATTTAGCAGAAAAGATAGGACGAATTTTGGAATGTCATCCATCTCATTGATAGTTAAAACTAAAATGTTTCTCATTGCTGCAACTACATCCTCCTCTTGTTCACTCCAAGTTGAAATGAAGAGGTAATGGATCAAATAATATATTCGATCTTGCATACCCAAATCTATCAGGAATATACTTGTTTTGAGTTCTAAAAATGTCTTCAATATAGCAGCTCTTCTGGAGTGACTGCTATCAGTTTCATCAAGATCTTGAAAGCTTTCCGCAATCATATGAAGAACTCTCTTCATAGTTTCATCATCATAGGGCACCAAGGGTGCCAAGATTCTCATCACTTCACTGAGGCATGAAGTAATCAACAAAGTAATTTCTTCATCTGCATGCCTCAACCAATAGGGAATTGAATCGAAAGAGGTCAGCTGCGAGGTGATTATTCTTTTAATCAACTTTCGGGAAGGGTGAGTTGCTTCACTTGGCTCAAACGTTTGTTTCCAAAGTAGAAGTATTCGACTGCTGTCCCTTGTTTGGCGATTTCTTGAATGAGCCTCTTGCGGTGTAAAAAAGTGACCTTACCAAAACTCTTTTCTTCTTTGGCCGCGATCAAATCTGACATCGCGGTTTCGCGACTGAAATGTCATCATCTTTAAGGAACTTTGAGTTGGCGAGGAGGCTCCAATTCCGGCGTCGTGGCGTATACGAACACATTAGTTTATACATGACGATTGGAAACCGGCGATTCCGCGGGGATGTAAGGAAAGCAGAATACGATACCAACTGTAATGTTCCCCATGAAAATTTTTTCCAGATTTTATTAGCACAACAAAACACTGATTAGTGTTAGCTTCAAATGATAACCAGCAAGAATAGTAACCCTTCACCTTTTGAGCACTAAGGCCCCAATGTGGGCGAGGTGAGAGCATACGGTGCCGGGGGTCATTAGCAAATTGGAAATGAAATACAAAGCTACTAGGCGGCTAGCCGACCATGAATGAAAGTGAATATTGGAAATACAAAGAGTAGGTGGATAACCGACCATAAAGAAATACCGCCCTTTAGAGGGTGTTACAGGTGGTAAATGACCATGGATCCCTACATTTACCCATGTCGGTGGAAATTAAACAACAATGCTGAAAGTAGAATAAGACTCAACCACTTCTTCAGTGGGAGTAATTACAAAATATTTAAGTGCAAAAATATAAACAGCTATTAGTACTACTAAACCAGCTTTACAATGATAGCTTCAGCTGCACAATAATGTAAAGATATATCATCAAGAAACATTCGTATGTTAGAGAATAATCCCTAATTGATACAATATGCTATAGAACAGAAAATATAGCATAAACCAGAATTATATCAGATCTGATTAGAAACAGTAAACACTGAAAATCAGACAAGCGAGGTAAACACAAAAAATCAGACCAGCAAGTGAGAGATTCACCAAAATGGAGACAACTTCAATTCAACTCTGAATGACCTCAAACAACATGCAAATGAAGCCATAAACCTAGGCGTCCATTTTCTAACCAGCAAACTATGCCAAAAAAGCTCTAGAAACTTGGCACGAATCCCAATGCAATAGTACAAAGTGGTACGGCCTCCAAGAAGGGTTGATCTCTTCTATAAAATTCAATTTTCAGAAATAAAATCTGAAACCTTGCAGAGCTGGGTGCCTTATACAGTGAAACAGCATGAGCTAGTACCTAGAACCAGATAAAAATCAATGATGAAGCTACAAGCAGAAGTTCGCTTCAACCATGAACATCAACAACAAAAATAAACAAATTATACAACAATCTGTTTATAAAATCATATTTCAGCTCTATCCGCACTCATGAGTGAAGCACGGTCTTCAATGGCCATCTAGGAAGCTATCGTTTCAAGCCCGAAGAATGGCACAGTAAGGGTGTTAGGAGGTATGCGTTCCTCGAAGCTGCTCTGAATTCAATTCAGCTGTATAACGTTATCATAATTTCGAAAGATGAGAATCAATGAGCAAGTAATGAATAAATAGACTCTTGTTGGAAACTAAATCACTCTGTAACCTCCAAGAAGAAATATGAATCACTTCATCTTCCCAAGAGGGATGCCCAAACACCAACTTGAAATAATAATTTAAAATTATCTTTTTTGCTCACTTCCCTAGGCGTCCATTTTACTTTGGCAAATATTTCAACTTTAATATATTTATTTCTCCACTTTAGGTATCCAAGTATAATCCCCTCTTTTAAAAACAACTTAAAGCTATATGCCTAGGCCTAGGGGGCCAAAAGTCATAATAAAATATATTATGACTTAAATATAATCTTTCCTTTTTGAGCCCAAGAAAGTTGGAGAAGCCAACACCCAAACAGAACTGCCGTACTGCCAGAAAATAAATGGTGGACTAAAATAGTTGAGCCGTTGCTAGAATAACACTGCCATAAATAGAACTTACCAAAAATAGCAAACTGCTATAAATAGTAAGTGTTCCCAAACTTCATTTGAACACAAACTGGGCAGCTGTCTTGACTTACTAAAAATAGTAAGTGTCTGGAAAGGTTAGCATAATCAGATGCATGTTACACCCCTCCGAAGATCTTTGAAAACCCAGAAAGACCCAAAAAGCTTTCTTGCATGCAAAGTACCAGATAGAAATGCATGTCATTTTCATCAAATGCACGTTACCACACCCTGAAGCTCTCCAAAAAACTCAAAGCCAAACTCCTACATGCAAGCCATCAAAAGCTCAATTGAAACCTCCTATAAAATAGGAAACTCTAATTTCCACTTCTGACTAGCCTACAGGCCTTCGGAAATAGGCTATTAGTTACTAAATAGCGTAGGGCTAAAATGGGGGCATTACATGAGCACAACACGAGGTCCAAAATATGTGCTTGTAAGTACCTTCCGCTATCATACTAGCTGATTTGCACACTTGTGCCAAATTAGTGACCACTTGTACAACATTTGAGGCCCTACCCTCCTCTATGGCCTGTTTCAAAATTTGAATTTGGAAGTCCACATCCTTGTGCTTTTTTGAACAATCAGTAACTCTTAAGAAAATAATAGCCATCTATTGATGTGACTATGATGTTGATGAGTGATCGATGTTTAATATTGGTACAGCCATCTATGACAATAGAGTAGTTTGTCCTCATCCAAGTCTGGCTCATGTCATTCATCATCAAATTCACCGTAGAATATTATTTATTAATGAGAATTGTATGTAGTTTATGTTCTTTAGGGGGGTTAAATGAAAGATCAACAATAAATGCATCTTTAAACAATTGTTTGAAGTAGGGAGAACATGCCACTTGAACGACGAAAGACACTGCCACTTCCTATGATTAAATATTAAAATTACCTACAATTGTTGTTGCCCTCTAACTACCACTAGCCTTCCTCTTTCTTTTTGTAGAAACATCAACATCACCACTAGCAAACATGGATGGCATAGTAGATTGTACATACTCTATGGGCATTGGCATGGACTTAGACTTTGCTTCACCAGCCATAAGCAATTTATTAACTTTTGCCTTCTTAGCTATGCTTATTTGTTGAAAAATCTTAACCCCTATTCTTGTAATGCCCAATAGGTGACTGTAAACACCTTGAACCATTAATTCACCATTCTTTAGAAGCTTTACTTTGAAAATAGACCATACACTAGGTGGAACTCCATCAAGCTCTCTCAAACCCTTGTAAAGGTGTAGCTCCCAAGATGAATTCCTACGTTCTTGGATTACCATCTCCCCAAACTCCTGAATCATTGGACAACAGTCTATTCTAAGATACACACATAGAGCTCCATCAAGCTGTCTCATAACCCTCGTTAGGGTATGGCTTCCAAGATCCAGAATCCTAAGCTATCTAGACAACTATCTGTACTGAGCTTTGTCTACATTGGATTCCTACCTATCTTGAAAGTGCGGGTTATTTAAAATATGTGTGATTCATCATTCATCTTGGCATAGTAATCTTTCCAGGCTCTCTTGGCAATGCATTTGGAGGATCTTCAACATGGCGACAAAGTGTGTCGGCATTAGCTTCAAGAAGTACTTCAACACATTTCACTTCATGATACCCATAGGCATAGTGCATGGCTATCCAACCTTTTGAGTCTGCTTGATATTTGTCTGTATCAAATAAGAGGACATTGTTCAATCCCTCAACATTACCAACACTAGTTGCATGATAGACAAAAGGATTATGTTTATATTTGTACCCATAGTCTTCTTTAGTTTCATCTTGATTGTGCTTATCATTTAGAGTAGCTCCAACGAAAAGAACACTGAATGCAATTATTAGAGTCAATATTGCTACTACCCTTATTGCAAAAGTAGGACTCCTTGGATGTATGCATCTCCTTTCATTTAGTTTGATTTCATTAGCCTTGTTCTGCTTAGATTCAACCAAAATGTTTAATAAAAGGCTATCATACCCAAAACACTCACTAGAATGCAAATCCATGCCATGGATTTCTTCATCTTAGGATACAGTCCTACAAAATTTGAAACCTTATCCATCTTGAAAAATTAGTTGACAAATTGTTCCCAAAATTTGAAAACCTTGGTTATTGTGATCTCCAAAACCCTACCACAATTGGTAAAACCCTAGTTGTGTGTTTAAAAATTAGAAAAAATTGTTGAGAATACTTGCATTAATATGTGCCCTAGCGGTGGGTAAAAACCAGCTCATATATAACAAAAACTAAAAGTAACAATTTTAAACACAAAAAAATTGCCGCCATTGAATTGAAATAGGTGCAATTTTTATTCATACCAAAAAAATAGCAACACAATTTTGAACTTAAAAGAATACCAAATGATTTCTCACGTTTGTTTGGCATGATTTTGTCTCTATGTGATTGTAGATATCCATGGCAAATTTTGTAGAAATAACTCAAAATTTTACAGGAAAAGACTTGCGATTTTTAAATAAAATTAGATTCCTTGATTGGCCTTGCAAACATTCACTATTTCCTCCAGAAATACTAGACACAATTTTATGCACCAAAAACCCTCTAATTTTCTTTAAAAAAAACCTTATGTTGTTAATGAAAAACTCCTTTTCTTGTGATGCCCTGCTCTGATACCATTTTGTAAAAACAAATAGTTCACAATATTATAAAAAAGAAATAGAATACAATATTATTCTTTTAGATATCAGGATATTGATTACAATGAGTTTCATCTCCTTATATAGAGTTTGGAGGATGAAATTAAATAAACATGCAAAGGATGGACATGACATGACTCACCCTAAATGCTAAAAATAGCAAACTAAAAGTAGTAAACTCACTTAAGTCACTAAGGTAACTTTATTACAAAAGTAAGCCTTATCTTGTAATAATTATTTAATAATACTCTAAAAATATACTCCATTGTAACTCCATCTAAAATATTTGTTGTAAATATGACACCCACATCGTAATTTTTTTGTCTTTGTCTATAGCTCTCGCAAATTGGTGTAGTTTAGGGGGTTTGAAAGGGCCTTTTGTGTAATGTTTCAAGAGGTCAGAAGGACACTCAAATAGGTTATGTGGCTGTGTTCCTTCACCCACACCACTCCCACACTTTGATGCACGCCCAATTGAAACTCTTATATTTCTGTTTTGTATTTCTTGTTCAGTATTGTCATTGCAAACTGAAAAAAGGAAAAAAAAAACAACAATTCTTTTTATTCCTTGAAATTAGAAACTTAAAAAAAAAACAATTCAGAAAAGGGAAAGAAACAAGCATACACAAATGTGATACCTCTATTACTTCTCCCAACTCTGTAGTTCTGACTACTTAGTCACTAACACTGTTTTACTAAAAGTCTAAAATCTGTCTTTGAACAATTGCGAACTTTTTAAATTTTTTACCTCTTTCAAGTTTGTCGCCGTAGTAATTTTTTTTGGCTGTGACAAGTGAAATAAAAATCAGAAGCATGGTTTGGGACTGTATTTTTCATGCATTTGGTGCTGTATGTGGTGTGGGGGCATACAATACAAGACCTATTTTAAAATTTTAAAACATTTTGGGTAATTTTTTTAAAAACTTTGTTGAGAGGGGACAGCCGACTGTTCCATCCTGGTTGTGTCCCCAAGATTTTTTTCTGTTTCCTGGAAGTTTCTAGGACATTTCCTATAAACTTTGCAGGTCAAGGGATGGCAGGGGAACATTTCCGAGGAGTCCTTGCATCCCTGGTGTATTTGTAATGGGATAGGGGACGTATCCCCGTGTACCCTAGTGTAATCCTTTTTCCCTTGCTGACCCAGAATAATTCTGGTTATTGCCATTCGACAAAAATGAAGATTTTGTAATTTCGTTGTTTTTTGGTTTAATGCAAAAGGGCGTGGACCCCATGTCCATTTTTTTGAAAAAAAATTAATATTAAATGTTTGCAACTATCCTTGCACTATCTTCAAATGTAGGTACATAGCCTCCATGTTCCCCTATCGAACATGGCTTATAAATTATAAATGGGTCATTATGTAAGACGTAGCTGATGTAAGTGAAATTGTAAGTTTTAATGCATCAAATACTAAAGCAAGAGCTACAAATTCTATATAAAAAAGGATAACTTTCTAAAAAGAATTTCTTGGGTAATTTTTTCAATCCAAGAGTTTGGTATGAACCAATGTCAATTCAGTCTTTGTTTTGGAATTTACTAGTAATTATCTTCAGACAAATATGTATATCAAATACCATAATTATTTTTTTAATTTCATATTTACACATACATTTTAACCATGAAATTTTGTATAATTAAACCATCAAACTTTGTAGGTTGTGGAGGTGTCTAAGTTTTAATTTGTGTTTGGTTTCAGTGGAAAAGAAATTCTAAAGAGTTATACTAGCTTTTTCTATCCTTAGAGTTATACTAGCTTTTTGTATCCTTAAATGTTTTTGAACTAAAAACTAAAAATTTCAATGTTTATTGTTTCTTGGTTGTTTTGCAATTATTTTATTCTCTTATTTTTTTTGTTCTATGTATAGCTCTATATTACTGTTATCTTTTTGTTCTATGCATAGCTCTATGATAACAATTTTAATAGATTTTCACCTGATTACTTGATTAGTTTGTAAAAATGGAACATATATTTTTGCTGCACTTGATTTATAATATGGAATATGTTTTGTACATTATAGGGAAGCTGTGCATAAAGAAGGTTTTGTTAAGTAATTGTCTCGCAGAACTAATGGAGTTACACCAGGTGATTTGCACTCCAATTGACTAATTTAACTAGTGGTTTCCTTTCCTTTTAAAGTTTTTCATTCTCAAAATGTATTTACTAATATCATTTGAACTTCTTGATATAAACCATCTTACTTTTATGTTCATTTTCAAATTAAATGTTTTTCCAAATTCATTGAACTTAATATTTTGTTGATGAATTTTAAATTTTATTCATGAATCAAATGGGCCAATGGAAAAATACAAAGGAGCAGAAAAAACACTAAAGAAAACTAGTGCAACTTAATTATCATTATTGCCCATTCACAACAAAGTTTGGAGTATAGGCGTGATATTTGACAGAGAGTCATGATGCATATTGCTGGAAGACATAGGCAGAAAGGCACTATTGGGATGGCGAACATTGATCCAAGAAGGGCCATTAGAGCAATTGGCCTCCTTATAAGGCTTGGAATGAACAAGGATCGCCTTATCTTCTTGTTCAAGTTGGAAAGAGCAAGAATCTTAATATATTCAATATTCACACTCCTCAACATGTGGTGAGTTATTCATGTAGTGAGTGGTGTTTTGATGATTCTCATTATATCTAAAGAAATGCACAATTGAGCTAGAGAGGATACCTGTGTTCCTTCTCCATGTTCCTATTGGAGGAGGTGTTGAGGGTGGCCTAGTAGCACCATTAACAATCTGTTGAAGCTCAAAACCTTCGTACAAGCTGTTAGTCGAAGATTGCAATGAGCCAACAAGATACAACACTTGATTTGCTAAGAATAAAAGCTTCACGGGGGCGTGAAAAAATGCAATATATTCTAGCATTATTTTCCCACTAGAAACAAAATGGTCTAGCAAAACATGAACATCCAACTTATAAACTAGAAGGACTACATGGTTAAGAACAAGTTAAGATGCCACCAAAAGAGAAAGGTGTGTAATAAGATGAGAATAGGAGAAGAACATATGAGACTTTATAGAAAAGGTATGGCAAGAAACAAGAGACCATTGTTGCACAACAAAAGGCAAGGGAGCCTAATAAAGCTAGCAAAGGGAAGAAAAAAGAACCAACATGATCTGGTTACTAATTTATATGAGCATCACCATAAATAAGTGAGCACTCAACAAGAAACAACTAAAAGACAATTGGCTAGGGTGCGTGGGAAGGAACTACATATGCAAAGGGAGAGTAAAGCTACCAGAGAGAGATAGAAACCAAGGAAAATGAGTAAGAGGAGGAAAATGCCTTAAAGGATGGCCACGCAAAGGAAGGTAATAGACCAAAAGAGATAAACCACTGGACAACCAATACATATCAAAAGTATAAAAGATGTAGAGAAAGGTAAAAGTAACAAAGGAAGTCTAGCTAGAGAACTTCCAAAAGACCAAGTGGTTTACAATATGCAAATTGAGGAAAAAGTTGAATTAAAAGGATTTTCATGCTTGTCCATCATCTTCCAAAAGACAAAGAGAAGAATATAGAAACTCACCTTTGAATCTGCTAACGTGCAAAATTTAAGAAGGAGCCATTTTGTTGGGGGTTACTTGCTTGTTTGTCATCATCAAGAGTGCTTAGTAAAAAAAGGGAAACTTTTATCTTCAGCAAATTCCCAACATGCATGTAGGAGTGGAAGTGATCTTGGAGGGTTAAATTTTCCAACCAATAAATAGCTTTATTATGTGCCCTCATCACATGCTCAAAGTAGATACATTTAAGTTGACCAATTAGCATCTTGGCTTCTCAATAAAGTTGTAGATCCACAAGTGGTTGATTTTTCCTTTCTGGAGGTGTAATGTCCCATCTTGGTTTGGAACAATTTTTTATGATTTCGCAATGTTTGACAATGCAGGCATTATGTCAAACCATAGTTACGAGACTCAGACAGGGCGCGGATTCGGCGCGAGTGACTCGACTTGGGACTCGAGATTCGGCACCTAAACTCGGCGCAAACTTGACAAAGTGAAAAACCCAAGAAATTTAGAGATTTTTAGGGATTTAAAACTTGTTTCATGCACCCTTTATTAAATAAACCTCAAAGACACAATAACATCATCAAATAGAAGCTAATTTGATCACATACACAAGTATACATCGATCACAGTATAAATGCAAATTGTAGTTGAGTTGCAAAAGGAAATAGCACACTTAGATATATAGTCAAAGACTCAAATCTATATGGCTCAGAGGAGCCTGCATCCTTCCTACGAATGCATCTAAGATAGGTCCTAGATGATGCAACAACCATAATCTCAAGTTTGAGGGCAATTGCCCCAACAGGGTTGAGGGGTAGCGCCCCTTGCAGAGGTCAGGGGGTAGTGCCCCCAGTAGGGTCAAGGGGCAACGCCCCTCGTGGGGGTCTGGTGAAATGTGCTAACCAAATTTTTTTGCCACAGTTTTACACAATCACCAACACTTGTCCAACTTGATTAGCGTTAGCGCCAAATCCAAACACTATCAAAGCAACTCTAACCAAGAATGCGCCCTAAAACCACTTAAGGAAGAGGGGCGGGCATATGGTCAGAGGATCCCTAGGATCCAAACTTGATACAAAAATAGAATGCAACTGAAACTGAAGATAAAACTCAACGTCAAGAATGTGCACTCAAGATCCCAGTGAGGGCGAGGTGCTAACATATGATAGAGTAATTATTAGAAATTGAAATAACTAGGCGGATAACCAGCCATAGAAACTCAAACTAACTAATTCTTCCGCTGCGGCGGGCATCCACTTAGGAGTGGGGATTCACCACTTGATAGTGGGTACAAGAGAGATATACAAGTTCAATTCTCCACACTGGCGGTAAACCATCCAGGGGTATTTAATGTGGAATTTTACAAGTAATTGCAACAAATAACATTGGTTGGATTAGTACTACTATATCTCAACCTTACATTCAAAAAGTCTGCAAATTACAAGTATTACAATGATAGAGAACAATGATAAGAATAGGAGAATGAGTTCTATCAATGATTTAACACTCCAATACTGAAAACTAAAGGACAAAACTGAACTTCTAAAACTGAAAACCAGCAACTATGAAAACAAAGAAATGCTCATAACTCTACTGGTATACCTCCAAATGATGCCAAATAAATTGCAAAGGTCCTCTAGATGATTGGCGACCAATTTTGAACACTGAAACAGCAGCTAGAAACCCCCAACAATTTGGCACGAATTTCAATGCCTCTCCAAATGGTACGGCCCAGCTGGGAGGTACGATTTTATCTAGAAAATTGAGTTCTTCAAAATAAAATCTCAAAATTTGCAGGAAGGGTCGCCCAAGGCCAACAAAAACATTGCTCAAATACCCAGAACAAAATTCACAATGTCCAAAGAGCTGTAAGCAAAAATCGATTTCAGGTGTAGACCAACCAGCAACACCAAAACTGATAAAAACTCCAAAATTCATCAACAATTGAACTCCATCTGCTAGTCTGAGTGAGAAGCAGCAATAAAACCAACTAGGTGTTGTCTTGCAAACACGAAATTGGTTGAAATCTAGGAGGTAAGCATCCCTCAAAGAAATATTCACAATGTCATTTCGACAATATAACAATATCATAAATTCATGCATACCAAAAGCTGAAGCAAGCTTCACTTTTAAAGAGAGAAAGATGACTCTTCAATGACCCACCAAGGTATGCCAAAAGACATAGAGAGACTTTTCAAATTTTCAAAAACTCACTAATCTCCTCAAAGTGGCGTCCCACTTCATGGCAATAAAACTTTATTAAATATCCTTATGTCTCCTTAATGACTTCGACCCCCTTCAAGTCCACCTTTTAAAACAACTTGAAGTGATTCTACTAGGGCAAGGGGTCAACTGAAAAATAGAACGTTAATTGCCTTAAATTAAATAAATGCCAACAAATACTACATTTTGAAAGCTGCACCAAAACTACCAACTGCCCCAACAAGAAAAGAACATATTGAAGTACTGTCAACTGAACCACTGCCAAAAATAGTATTTACTAAAAATAGTAAACACCAAGAAATGCCATAGAACCTCCAAGCATGGAAACCCTAATTTTACCTCAACAAGGCTACGGGCTTCCGGAATAGGTTGATGAACAACTGAACTGATTATTGACGAGAAGGGGACATTACATCTGGGGACAACACCCCTAGCGGGGTCGAGGGGCAGCGCCATACAAACCATACAAACCTTCATGGCGTACATCATTTTGCATTCACAATAAGTAAAAGGAAAACAAATTTTAACTTTATATTTTATGTGTTTTTTGCACTTTTCAAACCTCCCTGTGTGAGTTTGCTTGATGGGACTCGCCTAGACTCGGTGAATTTGGCGAGTTTGAGAAACTTGGCGAGTCTCGCCAGGACTTGTCCGGATTCGGTAGAGTTCAAGTCCGAGCCCCCCAATCTCAGCTGGGGTGACTCAACTCGGGACTCGCCGAGTCCAGGTGAGTCCGAGCGAGTCTCATTTCTCTGTGTCAAATAGTTAATTGTCTAGCTGTTCTGATTTGTTTCGGTTGATACTTTAAATTTACATTGCATTTCAGAAGATCCACATTTGAAATACTCACGAAAACTCAATAGATTTAGATCTTATTGTCACATTGCTAACACAAGTATTTATGGGAATAATAATAGTGATGCAATACTGATTTTTTGAGTTCACAATTCTGAAAATGAATACAATTCAATAACATGCATAATGAGTAATGATTAACTCAGACCTGGATATTAATTCAGCACCCTTCAATGTGAGTCAATAATGGGCAATACAAATGTCTCTGGAGATGAGGCAACTCCCTTAGCATAAACCACGTTCAGCCGAAGAATTTGCAGGGGAAGGTAAGGGACTGCCAATGCTTCAAAATATTCATTTCAACCTGGATGCTCACAAAGGTGGGATGAGAAAGAAAAACTGTCTCTCAAGAGATGGAAATAAAATTACAAAGAGTATGACCAATATCCTTCAAACAAGAGTCAAGCCAAAACTGTAAAGGAAGGATCTGAAATCTTTATGCAGAAGCATCCCTGTATTATATGCAATCCTATATCAACCAAAAATAGTAGTTTGTTTTTCTTTGTTTTATTTGTTTTGTAGGTTCTATTTTTGCAATTTCAGATAGAGTTTGTACTTTCCTTACTATGTTTCTCAAGGTTTTGTGATGCCTTTATGCTAGCATGCAAGGATTTGGTCGAGGCATTTTTCAACACTTATAGAAGTGTCTTATTGAATTTTCTTGCCATACAAAACATTTTGAATTATGTGGTAAGACCTTGATCGTGCTTTTGGCGTAGATATTGTGTGAGGTTTTGCCTAATATAGATCTACATGTTTGATCAGTTAGAATCAGTTTTTTTAAGGATTGTTCAAAGATTTCGGGTTTTCATTGAAGGAAGGAATATTTGTTTGTGTTGAGGTTTTGAGATTAAACCTATATCATGGGGCAGTTGAACAATTGGACCCTTGCACAGCAACATTGATTTGGATTCAAGATTCTCCACAAGCCTAATTGGACCAATCAAAAGACAAAACATGATTGACAACAACAAAACATACTGTGTCCCAGAGGTTTTGCAGGTGTACTGATCTGCATTGAGTGGGTAAGCCAAAATTGTAATGACACCAAATATTGTAGTGACTTTTGTTTGAAGACCAAGATGTGTATGAATATGCATTCTCACTTACATGGTAAATCATCTTTTGATCCAGAATGGTATGTGAGTTCTTAAATTCATAAGTGATCCCATTGCGATTCTGCATTTGTTTGGCCTTGTGCAATATTTCATGTATTGAATTTTGTAATTCTAATTCAGATCTTGTGTTCAATTTAATTCCCCATTTTATTCCTGTTGTTGTATGCATGTTTGTTGTTTTGATGCTTAGTTTAACAGTTCTTAATTGGATCTTCAGACCTTGTCCTATATCAAATTCAGCCCAATTTGGCATCATTGAGAAGGACTCAATTAAACGTTCAAATGTAGGATACCACAACTTCATTAAAAGAGTAGCGTTCTCTGAAGACAATGCCCCTTAAGAATAAGCTCCATCTCTTTCTTCATCTCACAAAGAATAACAACAAAACAACCCTAAGAACAAGGATAGATTGCTAAATCCTTCAAAAGGAAGGGTTACCAATTTTTGGACATCGAGTTGAGCTAGGCCAAAAAAGATTACATCTGTAAACTATTTCCATCTCGGCACAATGTGTTTCTTCCTCCACAACATTCAACCCTAGTTCAAGTAGGGGAATCTTCACAAGGCTCTTTACCAAATCTCAAACCCTTAGATTGCAATTTTAACATCATTCACAGCTCCATTGGAGGGCGAATCCCTAGGCACACACGTAGGTGCAATAGAGAGGGATGCTGCCTCAACAGACACACCTTTAATAGGAAGGGATGCACTAAGCTCATCAACCACAGAAGAATGTTGCTGGGAAGCCAAAACACCAACGACAAGAGGAATAAAAGATTGCTCAAGAGAATTTTTTCTCTAACAACTAGGAGTAATAGAAGCAATCATGCTCAAACTAGCATCTAGAAAATAATAAGATTAGTAGTAGTATGTGAACCCACCACAATTGTTTTAAGGAACAATTTTAGGGTTTGGAGTAGGAGGGGAACGGACATGACCAAAGAAGTGGAAGTCATAAAAAAAGAAAGTGCTAATTATCTATCCAAAATTGTATAGGTTTATTTGTATTGTTTCTGCATAGAAATAACTTGGGCACAAATTCCAAAGAAATCTTGATAGACTATGGCTATTGCCAATTATAGGTTCCACATTGCAATAAGCTAGATGGTAGCATACCAAATGTACATTCATCTTGCATGATATTTTCAAACTTTTACTTCTGATGTGTCATAGTGTATCTTTCTAGGACAAATGTTTTTTGTATTTAGAAGATACTCATGCCATTGTTTCAATGCCAGGCAATAAAAATACACCAAGAAT
>VDFB02026985.1:0-17760 GCA_007258455.2 Sequoia sempervirens
CATTATTGAACAAGAGAATCAACCATTGATAACTCCCTTATGATGAAGTCATTTAGAAGAACCAACCTTTGAATGTCACTTGAACATCTAGTTTGTAGTTCTCTAAAAATCTCCCTACCCAGGAGAGATATCATGGTGGAAGAAATGAGAACATTGACACATGTCTTTCAAATAATAATGATGTGACTTCCTTGGATGCTGGTGAAAAGATGACACTAGACTCCCCTTCATTAGAAAAACATCAAACCAAAACCACTGAGGTTATGAATACACAAGTGTCCATTAGATCCCCATTGATTATTGGACCTCCTAAATACCCTGTGGGACATCCTAAGAATCTTCTAATTCTTTACCCACCCTCATAATGAACACAAAATCAAAACAAGCCCGTCTTCATCCTCGAACCACCTAAGAATAATGTTTCACAAAAAATGAATTATAATACTCTTGCTCATACATATAACACTAAAAACAATCCATAACCAAGAAAAAAACCTTCAACATCCCTCCCATTTCCTAATCCTATCTTGCCTAGTGCCCCTAGTTTACCTTCACATAATGAAAAGGAGTACAATCTTGTTGAACAACTAAAGAATATTCCTTCTAAGATATCATTATGGGACCTTATTCAAGCCCCCCCTCATTATCATAACATGATTCAAAGTGCCTTACAACAAGTTCCTACCCCGCTAATGTGCAATCAAATGATGTGGAAGTACAAATTCAAGCTATTGCACCAAAAAAACTAGACATTACTTTCTATCAAGATGAGTTACCCTTGCTAGAAGTGCAAAAACAAAATGAAGCTTTCATGATAATAGCTATACATAATTAGATTGGGATAAAGAGGACCCTTGTTGACAATAGTTTCGCCCTTAACGTGTGTAGCATTAAACCTTTTGGAGAAGATTAAAGTAGACACAATCCAAATACAACCTACATCTTTATCTATTAGTGGGTTTGATAACATGGGAAAATGGCCGCTTGGTGTGATCACATTACCTATTATAGTTGACAAAGTTAACCCCAATCCATGTTATGTTTGATGATCTTTCATACAACCTCCTTTTAGGAAGACCATGTATTCATGAGATGCATGCAGTTCCTTCTACCTTTCATCGCAAAATGAAATATCTCTACAACAACGAAGTGCACACACTCGATGCTGATCATGAGCCTTACAGTGTTTTACAACTTGAAAAAGACAAGGAGAATCCTTTGAAGACATTGACACTGAATACACAAGTAGAACCCATACAACAAAAACACAAATAAAAATATATTGAGGAAGTCACGAAGCTATTAGAAGATGATTGGGGTTCCTTAGATTTCACAACATTCATGGGAGAATACAAGATCAAAACAAAAGATTCTAAAAAGGGAAAAGAAAAAGTGGTAATGCCAACACAAAATTTGGAAGAACCTTCGAAAGCATCTACCTCAACCACTCTAGAAGAAAAGAAAACATACACAAAAAACTTTGATGAACTTGACTATGAAAAAACACCAAATCTAAAAGAAATGAAAAATCTTTATGGAAAAGGTTATGAACTTATGAAACAACTTGGTTATAGTGGAAAATGATGTGGTGCTAGAGAAGAAGGTATTCGTGTCCCTATAGAGCCTAACAACAAGAAAGGACTAGTGCTCTTGGTTATTGTCCCTTGAAAGAAACAAGCAAGCCTTCACTTATTATCAACACTTTTACAAAAGATTCTTCTAAGCTGACTTTAGCATTAAAGTGCATCCTGAACTAATAGACAATAGTGGTCTTGATTATTGTCCTTTGAAAGAAATGAAAGAAACAAATAAATCTTCACTTAATATCAATGTCATCGCACAAAACACTAATGATTCAAATTTGTTAGATTTTACACCCTCCTTTAAATAAGAGTACAAAATATCGAAATCTAAAGAGTCTTGTGTAAGTATGACATCTTGTACTAAGCAAGAGATATCTTTGTCACAAAATAAAGCAATATCTTCTACTTTTGATCAAGAGAGTATCTTGTCAAGACTCCTCCAAGATCGTTTGATATCCCTTCCTCCAAGAACACGAAAGAAATTTTACTAAAAGAGTTCATTTTGTGCATATCATAGAGTTCATGGTCATTATACTAATGAATGTAAGGATTTAAGTGACAAAATTCAACATCTTAAGGAGTGTGGTTCTCTTCCTTATGTTGAGGCACCTAATTCCTCTAATTGATATTGATTTTCATGTTTCTCATCAATCATCTTGGCTCATCCTTGTCTTGCAGTAAGTGGGGGAAAGGGGTTAGGTTAGTTTTGTCCTCGTATGACACTTGTCGTTGTATCTTTTGGCTAGTTGACCGCCTTCCATGTATATATAAGAGCAAGCTTGGGATGTGGACGACATGCCTTAAGTTGGCTTGCATGTGACATACTGAGTTTTGGGGGCAACCCCTTATCCATGATGTAGTTTCATTCGGTAACATATGACTTGGCATAGGGATTTTCGAAAAACCTCTCATGTCTTTTTCTAATTTAAAGTAATTTCTCACAGTTCAATGGTGTTAGAAACTGCTTTAAAGTGGGGGCATACATTGAAACTCATGTTTCATTGTGTGATTTTATTTATTCTTGTGATGCGTCCTTTTCTTGGTGGTATCATTGGGTTTGATTTCCTCTCAGAGTGTGATATTTCCTTGACTTGTCATCTCTTGGAGATATTAGGCATGATATTCCATAAGAAGAGACTGTACATGAACTAAGAAAAATCCCTTTGAATGTACCTTACACTATTTTGCATTTACAATAAACATTATATGGCCACCTTGCATAACACACTTTGCTTGCCTATGGGGCCATCCTGTTTGTTCATGGGTGTCAAGCATACAAAGTTTTGCTTGCCTCATGAATCCTATTGCTCATGTTTTCTGGCGCCCTATTGAAGTTATCAAAGGTATAGCTTTGGTATGGTTAGTATAATGAGAAGCCTAAATGTGGGCATGCATTTCTCACTAAGCCACCATTTTTGGATACTCAACCAACGAACAACCTGAAGTTCCATTGCCTCAAAGTGAGCATGCATTTTTAGACAAACAACTTAGATCTAATCCACATCGAGTTGGAAAAACGGTCGAGTCTTGATCCACCCCTTTTTATTTTTCTTTTTGTTTTTCTTTCTTTTAGTCATTGACATTGTATGTTTGTGTATCTTGATGTTGCATATCATACACCTTGTGCGTGTCCCATTGTGATTATGTTGGTTTGATGTAGGATCTTGGATCCTGGGGGCTTGGACACCTCCTTTGATCTTTGTTGTCCTAGACCATCCACATTGGTACACATGGAACCCTCTTGAATGTCTACTTTAGTGTGAGTTTGAAGCAAGTTCCTCCTCTCACTAAAGTGGGGGCTAAATGTAGTGTAGGAAAAAGTATCCCTTTTCACACTTAATTTGGGAATGACTAATATTAAAATGAACCTAATGTTGCCTTGATCTAGTATTGTAATGTGTTTTACACATTCACATTAAGTTTAGGGCCCTTTTAAGCTAAATAGACCTAATTTTTCTTTAATTTAGTGTTGTAAAGTGTATTTATTTACACCTTCACACTAAGTTTTGGGCCATCTTGTATTTATGACCTTCACATCATCATTAATAGGCCCTTAGGATCCTTTATTATGCATCTTGAGGCTTATTTCAGCCAAAATCTTGACATAGTCAATAAATACACTTAATATTCTAACCCCTCGACATTTCCTCAGCCCAAAAAGCCATGGTGGGACCCATACGCCACCATGGGCATAAGAGTCCCCCCCAGATGGGACCTATATGCCACCTTAGGCGTATGAGTCCTATTTGGCCCCTTTTTAGGGTTTTGAGTAGCAAATCAGGGTTTTGAATTCAAATTTTATGAATGTCAGCATTTGGGATCTAATAAACGATAAATTAGATGGAATGCCTATATAAACAAGGTTTTGAAATCATTATTTCACCTAAGAAATCATAATATCAACCTAACAATCAAGATTCAAGCATCATAAGAATTCACAAGAGCATTATAGTGTATTCAAGAGCATTTCTAAGGCATTCAAGGAAAGATTTCTTCATCATTTGTTGCAGCAATCAAGATCCATTATCATGCCAAAGGCTTGATGCATCATGCATGTGGTTTTGAGCTAATGTTGTGATTTATTGTTCAAGATCAATTCATGTATTCAAAGGAATTATCTTTCATCAAAAATCATGATCAAGATTGACATCCATTGAAGCCACTTCATGCTTGTGTGTAGATCGACAAGGTTTCAAACAAGGTTTCAAACAAGGTTCTATTATTTCATCTTATGCTTCATTTCTCATTAAGGTTTGATTACCAAAACAGGGTTTGACCAAGGAAAACCCCCATTCCCCAACAAAATAACACTTTTTCTCTCTTTGTGTGATTGCAAATCTAGGTGGTTTAGAGCTTGAAGATCCTTTGAAAACTAAGTTACAATATTGAAGAAAGTTGGCATAGTCGTCAAGAAGTTGTCATCTTCATGAAAAGTAATCTATAGGCCAGAATTCAAGCTTTCAAACTCAAAGATTGGACAATAGAGAAGCTACAAAAGATCACTAGAGGATACCAGAGTTTCAACCAAACCCTAATATTGGGACTAAATCACCACCTTGGGATTATGAGTCCTAGTACAACACTTTTACTAGATTTTAGTAGATCTAGATCAATCACTAAGAGATTCCAATTTCTGCCTAGAAACCCTAGACTGGGATGAAATTGCCTGGTCTGGCGTATGAGTCCTAGTACACTTCAAAAAGTAGAATTTCAAGATTTCAGAGCTTGTTTTGACAACATCCTTCTTCTAGGTAGCCCTCTATTCATTCTTAGCTTATTATCCTGATTTTCAGTTTCATACTCTATGTCATATAGTTAGGTTTACACATTGCATTCATCTATTTCTTTCTAAGTCTTTGCTTAGTGGTGAACCCCCTTTAGTCTTTAATCACACCCTAGGAAACCATCCTAACCCTATCCCATTCCTCAATCAAGTCAATTGGTTGAGGGATCTTGGTATCCTTTCATGAACTAGAGTGAATAGGTCCTAAACCCTAGTTCCATCTCCTAGAAGGTGGAACCCTATTTCCTTGTGTTCACTATCTAAATTTTAATTTAAAAATTGAAGGTAAATTTTAGGTCACTTTCTTAATAAGGGAAGAACATACTTCAAAAATAAAAATTTATATTATTACAATCTAGCACACACCTTATAATGTATAAACAAAGTGTGAAAATGAAAAATTGTAGGTATAAATGTTTAGGTGTGTTCTTATTAGGATGAAAGCATAAAGGTATGTCCCACTTTTTGGCCTAAGTGAGGTAGTTAAAATAGTATTTTTAGACAAATCTTCATTTTTATAATTTATAACAAGCAAATTATTAAGAGTTTGAAGATGGTGTAAAGTAGCAATTTTGAAGATTTTGTGTGTAGATTCTAAGTAATCATTTTTTAAATATTAAAATTAAATTGTATCATTTTTAAATATTTTCTAATATTTTTCTATAAGATTTGGATATGGAGATAGCCTACCAAGATCAAGGTGCTTCAATGAAAGTATAAATAAGGCTCTAAAATGAGAGAATAATAATATTCTAGCAAATGATGCAAATATACATATGAGAGTTGATTGATATTATTAAAAGAAACTTGGATTTATAGGAAAGGGTGAGACACAGGACAACATAAGATTATGTCTTCATTTTATGATTTGAGATACAAAATCAAATGCCTTAACAATTACATAAGTAAATTTAAGTAATAAGGTGCAAATAAGACCTAGATGGTGAACTAGTTAGGTTATATGCCCCATTTACACCAACACCCCCTAAATACAACTTATGAAGAACTATAAAAATTGCAAAGGTGTAAAGATGGGTCGTGGATACAGGGTATGATGAGATGACTATGTACAAATGAAAAAAAAGAGAAAAATGTGAAGAAACAAATCTTTCAAATACAAAGAAAACATGAAATATGCTCTCCAAAGTATGAGAAGGATAAAATCCCATGCAAGGAAAAAGTACCCCTCCATAAGAGAGAAAAAGAAGGACCATGTAATTCCCCCACTATATAATATTCTATAGTGATGTTGGATGCTCAACAAAGGATTGATGATGAAGATCCAAGAATGTCAAAAAATGTTCCTTACATTAGGAAGAAACAAACCAAATATGTATCCATGGTAACTTCTGTTAGCATATAGATTTGTCCTTCAAAGATAAATACATAAAATGACTCAGCATGCCCAGAAGAAAGAACAAACAGTGCTAACAGTTGGAGAAGTTGCCATTAAATTGACAACTTCCTCTGAATTGAGAGGTACAACTCCCTCTTAAGATATGCAATTAATGGAATGACAGGGTATGCTTTTAACCCGAAAGCAGAAAAGATAAATCTAACAATTACAGTTACGAAAGATTAATTTGAAATGAAGTGGATGCAGACAAACAACACAAAGTCTATTTATCCTACACCTACAAATGAAAACTAGGAAAAGAGTGAGCAGCAATTTTCTCTTCAACAGATGAATTAATCTGAATTCAAAGCTCCAGATATATCCATACTCACACAGTCTGCTATAGCAGAACAAACACTGAAGAATGATCACAAAGACTCAAAGTTCGTTTGCAACCGAAAGAAAACATTCACAAGCACACAGTCTCAGAAATATTTCCTTATTTCTCCAATGAAAATAATGAGTTCACAGTCTCATTACTACATACAACAAACTGGAATTGAAAAGAAAACAAAACTGCCCCTATTCTCTCCTATTTTCCCCTTACAATACAGGTAGCAACAATCTACCCTGAGCCTCAAAGTACTCACGGGAAGAAGAAAAACTGGATCCCCCCTTCTGTTCTTGTATCGTGTATTTAGAGACTTCTTCTTACTCTTCAGTTTCACTTCCTATCTTTTCGGTTTCCATAACTGATTCTTTATTTAAAGAACCAAATACAAAAACAAGGATAATTATAATAATGGCTACATAGTGTCACAATTTTAGGATAATACATTATTTAACGGTAAAGAGATCTATACCGGCTGAAACTATGTATTACCCATCATAACCACAGCTAATTTTCCTCACTGGCCACAGTATCTCAGAAAAGTCCCATAAGCTTACAAGGGCATCTGCATTTCGAACAGGAACCAGTCTATTCATGAAATAAGTCAACCTCTGATGATTCCTTTCCAGTCGCATAGCAAGACGAACAGAACCAGCTCTTACTAGGAATATCATCTAATAGGGAAAAGAAGCAATATATATATAATATGCTGCCTCACAGGCATCACTCATCAGCATACAATAGTACTGATCTCAACACCACAAACCTTGCAAAGACTTTCCTCAACTGGCTCCGCACCGTGCATATATTGCCTCCAGAGCATTTTGAATTACCGTTCCTTATGTTGCAGGCTGGGGAAAGATGCTAGTAACGGTTATGGAATTCGGCTTTATACCAGTCAATCGAATTTGCTTGGCGAGTTTATAATCTGCGATCCTAGCATTACTTGAGATTACATTTCTATGAGGCACCGATGTCAAACAGCTCACATGCCATGTCTATGCTTGCTCATCGCGCATACAAGACTGGCAAAGCATTTCAATTTCTAAAACTCTTAAACAAATCCATTTTGTGGGTCACCTGCAGTTGTCGCGGTACACTTCAATGGGCGCGGGCCAAGGAGACTGACATAGATTGTGGAACTTGCTTTAAACCTGTGAATTGTATTTTATTCCTTCTTTTCTATTACCGGCTATGGCGCCAGTGAATCCACCATGCGTTGATCATAAGTCAGGGCTTAAATTTGACGGTCGACCTTGCCTGTCAACAAATTTTTTGATGACGGTTATTTATTCAAAGGTGCCCTTAAAACATTAAGATATACCTTAGTGTAAGTAAAATTATATATAAATCAAATATATATATCATTATAATTCTATATAAATTTTGACAGTCTATCCAAAATCTCTCCTTTCATCTGATACAATCTTCTTAAAATTTTGATTGTATTTTACGGCAAAAATCTCTAAATACGGTCATACGGCCACCAAATTTAAGCCCATAACTCACGAGACAACTCACATGCCTTGTTTCATATTCTATATCTGCATGCATGTCTACAGGGCCGTTTCCAGCTGCAAAATCTGAAAAGAATCCGCTACATCAAGCATTTTCCATTTTATCATGAAGGTGTCGGCGGGAAAATGTGACGTGGCCGCTGTCAAAGTTTCAAGCTTTCTCAATAAAGCGAGTCTTCTAATTTCAATTTTCAACAACATTCCCATTTCGGTCACTTCTGTAATAGCTGACTTACGGTTGTTGCACCCTGATCACTATCGGCCGATGGAAGAATGACTTTAGAGCTATCGGGCCTATCGGGCAAATGGAGAGTCGGGAGTTGGGAAGTTCTAAAAACTCCCGATTCCACGATCTAGTGACTTGTTCTTTATAAAATTTCATTGAATGAATGAATGATTTTAATTACGTCTGCGAGACCAGCCAGTGTATGGGACCCAGGAAATAAAACTGGCAAACCGCCTTTGCCAATACAACAAAACCGCTGCACCAAACTACCTACTGTTGTTTTCAATCTCTTTGCTGATTTTGTTTCTTCTACTGTGAATTTTGGTCAAGTAACTTGCAGTTTTATCAATCTTTTCCTCTTCAAACAAAGCCGCTAATGATTTGACTTTTAACAAATCTGAGTAACAATATCGGATGTCCTCATAAGCTTTGCACTCCATAACGTAGTGCCACTCTGTCTCCACTAAACCCGAAGAGCAGAAACAACAGATTCTATCCGACCACCCCTCTTTGGGTATTTTCCATCTTCCTGTTTCGCATCTCAAACGATGCGAGCTAGTTCTCAACTGAGCTATCAGCATTTTAGCCTTCCATTGTAACTATCAAAACCGCGTGGGGCCGAACGACGTTTTCTTTTTTTATTTTTATAACATGTATCGCTCCTTTAAGAGTTTCTATAACCCATAGAAAAGCCAAAAATGGCTTGGGACGATACATCGGCCCCAACAGGAGTTATGGAGCTATACCCAAAGCCGATAGCCAATGCCGCGATTCCTGAATCTTTGATTCAAGAAGTGCTTTGATGTAATCCTCTCCACTTTGATATAGGATCCTTGTATGGGCCGCACCGAGGGTCTTTAAATCCTGTGTTCATTTTGTATAAATGACTTGAAGTTAGTCAAAATCAATCTGCTCATATAAATTTTAAGGCTGAATTGAAACCCGCTGATCCATAAAATGGCAATACTTTGATGAGAATACTTATGAGCAACACCAATAGAAACTTCGAGGGGTAATCAATCTTTCTACTTCTATGACCACATACGATTCCTGCATTCGGGAAATAGTAGCCCCCTTGCTTTGTAAATGCATATTTTGCTTCATATCCCTCTGTAGATTGAAAACCTACCATAGAATCAGTCAGCTCAACAAGTATTTCAAGTGCAATTTGATGATTCTTGAAGTTTTATATGTATGAATCTGTTCTGAATCTGCTCGAAATTGTGACTAGTGTTCTAATTTATCATTTACTTGTTCTCGTTGGATGACCACTTCTCTCCTGACTATAAAATCTTTAGGCAAATTACTTGCCTCTACTGTATTTGAAAGAGGGAAATCAGGAATTTCCAGAAAGAGCTTTATATGCAGATTTTGAAAATGTGACATTTCGGGGCAGGGAATTCCTTGTAAATTTCAATGCTCAAATTTCAGGGTAACAACTTCCCATTTCTATAAGAAATAGGAGGAAAGAAAACATACTATGTATAATGTCTCTAAACTCTTCTCAAGTGTTACCATGTTAGTGTTGAAAGGTGTCACAATCAAATTAGGAGTTCTAGACCTAATTGAAGAATGTGAAAATTCAAAACCTAGTGGAAAAAACATAGAATAAGATTCAAAGATGATGCCTAATCTAAATGTTGCTCAAGGATCTCCTAGATAACTTCAAACTATGGAAAATGAATAGGTGGAGAAAGAACAAGAGGTTCTTATTGTGTCATCATTACATATAAAGAAGTTGATATAACTCCATAGGAGATAAAATTAAAGAGGAAAATACTATCTTAAATAGCGTCCTCTAAATCTAGAATATGGACTCACAAAACAAACCTACAATATCTATCAAGTGCTCATCCAAGGTATTTATATCTAAAAGACAATGATCTTATTGCACTGAATCATCACAAGACCCATCTAAAGCAACATTGATTTTTGAAGAAGTAGATGGAGGAGATGCAGTGTTAGCATATGTCTTTAGAACCTCAATCAGTGAGAGGACACCAAGATTCAAATGGCCATATTGTGTCTCCTCAAAAGCATCCACACTAGTTTTTTGAGTGTAAACATCAAATAAAGGAACAACAAGAGATAAATGTGAGAAGGTGTAAACCATAGACTAATGATCTACCTCTCCAATTGCAATAATATTTTTACTATGAAAATCCTGAATGACCATACAATATATAGAGTGAACTTAATAATTTTTAGTGGCCCATCATGTGTGAATTGATAGATAGAAAGGATACTAGTTGAAAATAAAGGAACACAAATTAAATCATTGAATGACTTTTTTTGGACCATGTCAACAAATCATTTCCCACAAATACACATATATGCGTTGTTAGCTATCAAGATGTGTAGTGATGAACACGTCTCAAATGAAGAGAATGTAATTTGTGATGAAGCCATATGGTGTAAAGATCTAGAATCAAGGATCCATCTCCTTGACTTAGAATCTACATTTGCAACAAGTTCTTTCCCATTATATCTATCTAAATTTGAATGAGAAGAAGGTGTTGAACCTATTGATATAGATAAAGGAAAATGGATATTTTTATTCACTAGGCAATGATTCAACTTGTCAATTTAATTTGAATAACATAGATATTCACCATCCCCTAGTTTCTTGTAATATACACATTTGGGATTCTCCTTCTTAGATGATCCCCCTTTTAAATAATCATAATCTAATTGTGATCTATCTTTGTGTGGCTTGTTTTTCTTTTATTCTCTAGGATTTCTTGATTCTTTTTGTACCTTAGATTCACTAGCCACTAATTTTTGTGCCTTAGAAGACCTTATGAGGCCCATTTTAATTGAATTTTATTCCTTTTGGATTAGAAGATTTTAAAACTCATCAAAAGAAGGATGAATATATGGAGATCCCATATAAATTTAATGGATGTGAAAGCCAAAAATAAATATTGAATACTTAGGACCAATCTTAGATAACACATTCAAATTTTTTTACAAAATCCTCCTTATCAATATTATAATCCTTTATCTATACTCTTATATGTTTAACCTCTATGATACAATCTTAAATATGGTCAAAAGATTAGGATTAATATTCACCAAATCATTATCAATTGAATATCTCTTAATCTTTTCAGTTTTACCATACAATTTTTCAAGAGTCTCCCAAGCCTCCTTAGGTGTTTTACATGATTCAAGATGAAACTCTAAATTAAAAAAAAATTAACTAGAAAATTTAACTAGGATAATTCTCATGATTGATCTTGCATAGTGCCTTTGCATTAATATTTGTAGGCTCAAAAATTGTTTTATTTGCATATCTAATACAACCTTTTCCCCTAGATAATTTCATGTTGATTATTTCCATGATGAATACTTATATGTAGTTATGAGTTCAATATGGGTTTTATCCATTGCAAGAGCACAAATAAAAAATGAAAGCAAACAATCACTAAAAATATGCACCCTAAATCACATAATCATAGATTCCTCTAGATATATATGATCTTAGTGTATCAAAAGTGAAAAATTAGTCCAAAGAAAATATAATTATCTAACATAATGAAATAACTCAAAGTACACCAATGTGAATACACAACAATTATGCATGTTATAAAAATATATTGTATGAGCCCAAACAAAGCTCCAAAGTTTTTGAAAGTGAGAACCAATTAGCTTCATTTCTAGAAAATTTATACATCAAAATTAAAAACCATATACACCACTATGAAGCTCTCAATTTTTTTCCATAGATCAAAAAAATGTTCAAAAAGGGAGCCAATATGACATAGAAAGGAGCCTCCAAAAATTAGGTACAAAATAAAATCTCCAACAAAGATGGGCCATAAGTTGGGGAGGAAAGTGCTAATGTCAACTTGACACAATCCTAATTTCAACAAAAAGCAAGTGATATAATATTTTAGATTGATAAAATATTCCTTGCAAGCCCAAAAATATCATCAATCTACCTCAAAACCACTTCCAATATTATAAAAATAATACTAGGATGCATAAAATAGACACTTACGAATAGATTTCAATATTGACCTTATTAATTCCCTTGATTTCAAACATACACCAACCAATTTAGAATAGTGATGATTAGTTGATTTTTGTATTAGCATTGTTGATATCAAGACTACTAGGGTTTTAAAGATGATAAATCCACCATTATTTTGAGGTCATTTTTAGATTGTCCATAGGGTTTTGGAGCATTCAAATTTTCATGATTTGAACTAAGGTTTAATGTGAAATCAACAAATAAAGGATTTATTAGATTCACAATATTAAAATGTCAAATTTTGAGGATTATTTAGAGGGTTTTCTATAATTAGAAAAAAAGGTTTATCAAAATTAATGTCTATATCTAGTTGTTAATATTATCTATGTTTAGCCCACATTTATAGCTAACACTATTTTTAATCATCATTATTTTCAAGATGATAATATTCTATAAAATCTATTTTTAGCATTATATTATGAAGTGGTTATGTTTATATGACATTCTAAAAGGTCTATTATTAGTTTGTAGTTTTTGATTAAAACAAAAAAAATAGGTTTTGGAGGGACCCGAAACCCTACCAAAAAAATGCTACTACAAGATAAAGCATAGCCAAACAACAACCAACCAACAATAGACTAAAAGCAAAAAAAAAGAAAAAAAATACAACTATTTCATATTCTTAAGAGTTGTTAAGGGATCTCAGGCAGGATTTGAGCAATAAAAATGAATTTAAACAATTATAATGCATAAATAAATGACAGAACAAAGAACAAATTCATAGACAAATAATTTTTTTTAATATGGTTCACCCTTTAGGCTACATCCATAAAATAACCTGTCTAGGATTTTATTTTTCTTCCAACAAAACATAATTACATTAACTTGCAATAAATTTGTTGCACATGTGCCACCAAGAAAATTGTGACTATAAAACTCTAACTATGCGTGAATTGTTGTGTATTCTATTACCAAAACTGTGACTTTCATGTGCCTGTTCAAATTTCCAGCCACATGACCATGCTACTTTGCATTCCATGTTTGCAGCAAGAAGAAAAACTATTAATTATTACGAGCAATTTCCAAACCATTTTAACTGAATTTCAACATGAATTGCATTTAATTTCTTTATTAGAATTATATTTATTGAATTTTGCCTGTAGGGGCACTACCCCTGGAGCAACCCCCAACTAGGGGTGTTGCCCCTAGACCCCCATTGTGGGCTCTACTCTTGGGCCCTCATTGGGGGGGGGGGGTCCCCCTGGACCCTGTAGGAGGGGCTCTGCCCCCTTGCACTCTCGTGTTAATTAATTTGGGGGGAAACTACGCTAGGAAAAGTGGCCAAAATCTTAACCTAGAGCATGATTAGGCTACACATACCAAAAAGAGTATCTATTAGTTCCTGTTCCTGATTAAAGAAATTTTGATGAAGATTAGCAAGGTTCAACAACTCCTTTTCCTCCTCAAATGATTTCTTCTTGCTCCCCCGAGTTCTAAAGCTAGGCCCCTTAGTCTCGGTTTGAATCAAATTCTTACCTGTTTCCTTGCTTGTTTGTTCTTCCCTTGTAGTCTCTTCAGGGGTCACTTCAATTATTTTCTCTTCTCTCATCTCTTTGAGCTTTTCAGTAATAATTTTGATCCCCTCGACATTGTTTTTTATTGAACAATGACTAATCTTCAATATTTTTCTAGACTTTTATTTGTGTCCTGTATCTTATCTTCCAAGTCTGTCATACGTTTCTCAAACTCTATTTTTAGAAAAATTATAGATTTATCCAAATTTTCAATCTTATTCTTCACATCCTTGTTCCCAAATCTTGGCTGATCCCCTTCCTTGTTAGATCCTTTCTCTTGCAGGGCTCTAACTTTAATATTGATTTTGTTAATTTCAAGGAAGAACCATTTTTGAGAGCTTAAAATGGTTTGTTACCCCTTTCCTAGCCAACCCTAGAACATCATAAATCTCTTATATATTTTCATGGAGATAGGTAAAGTCCTCCGACAAATAAGGGATATTATTAGTACCCTAATCATCTTTCTCATTGCCCATCTTTAGTGAAGGGTTCATTGCAACCACTTTATCAACAACCTTCTCCTTACCTTTATTATTTGCATCACCTTTAATTTTTAAGATTTGATTCCCCTTTAAATGAGTGTTATCCCCTTCATTCTCCTCCCTTGTCTGCGATCCCTTGGACCAAAAATTTACCTTTTCACTTTATTTTTAGGGTAATTATATTCTTTCCAAAATTCTTTCATTTCTTGGGGTCCTCCTCCTTTGAAGGTTACAGAGAAAAAACCTTTCACATAGTCATCCTCCTCTTCCTCATTCTATTCCTCATCTTCCTCATCATCACTAGTACCAAAAATCATATCTAAGTAGTGCACCACCATAGGTTATTGTTTCCTCTTAGCATTATACTTCCCCTTAGGTTCCATCTTTGGGGTTTGATATTTCACAAAATCCATAATGAGAAGGATTAACTCTTCATACAAAATTGGTAATTTAGGGTTTTTGTAGCATTCCTTAACAACATGGTCCAACGAAGCCAAAAAAATATGGAAACAAGACCAAGATTTTATGATGAAAATGGTTAAGGAAAATGAAATGCACACCACATATCGTTGCGAACCTTCCATCCAAAGTAATGTACTGAATTATGACCTTAGCTAGCTCTACCTAGATGGGTTGATAGACAAGCGGTCATGTTCCTAGGAGGAAATCTTCACTAGATTACTACTCTCGTTACCCATGAAGAATTGATTCGTCTTCATATTCACTTTTCTATTTATAAAAAAACTTCCCACCATACATCGAGAGCCCTGTGATTTTGATAATCATCTGGATTCATTGATAACTATTTCCTTCCCATACACACTCAACACTCTATTATTTTAGCCTTTAATAAAGAGATTTTTAGCCTTAGGCTTGTGGTGATGAAGCTTCTCCAAGTAGGGAGAAAGTCACCCCTCCTCAATAATCCTCCATATCCTATGGTTATGATGAAGCCCATCATAGGAAAGGAGCTCCACTCTACTCCTTTCACCTCCCATTGTTACAACTTTGATATTCTTTAGGTCCCAAAAAAACAAGCCACTAATGATATTCCTTAAGCCCTGCCAAATGATAAAAGGGATGGAAACACACTAAGCACCCAAAAAGTGTGTGAGTTGTTTGATACTTATTATTCCCATGTCCCATCGGTCCTTAGTATCCCTGTTGGAACTCATAGTTGATAATTGTGTGAGCTTCAATAGGTATAGAGGCGTACCCCTCCCATTATTTTAATGATTTACAATTTACACCCTCATTGGCAAACTTGTCTGTGAGCTTATTCCCCACACGGTAAATATGAGTAATCATGATCTAAATAAAAGAATTAATCCTGTTTAGGGAGTCTCTAATGAAGGTATCAATCAACCAACTAGGAGTATGTTCTTGCTTAAGACATTGGATTATGTTTAGAGAGTCCCCTTCAAGCCCTACTTTTTTATAACCCTTGGCATAGGCTAACTTGAGACTATTGTAGGCCGTCATAACTTCAACACAGTGGTTGGTCTAAATATTGTTAGTTTTTAGTTATCCTTACAACAATCTAACTAAATGTTTCTCGAGTTAGGGTCTACTATTTGAGAACAATATTATGTAATAGGCTTGCTTTGTATGCAAAAAAACTATTTTTAGCACAAAACATGTATTTAGGATTTTTTCATGCACAATTTTGTAAACATTATGAATAATTTCTCTTGGTAGTTAGTATTACAAAGTACTATTCAATAAAATTTAGTGCCCTTATTTTTCTTAAATTTATTTTGACATGTTCTATGTTTTTGATAAGATAAGCAATATTTATAGGGTGTTGTACCCTTTACACAATGAGCCTCAGGGGCCAAAAAAGATTAGGTAAGCAAGGTTTTGAAAGGACCAAGAACCTTTTACAGAGATAAGATAAGGAAACTTCCAAACAAAAAATTCTCAAACTTTTCCAACGAAACAAAGAACCAATACCAGCGAAGACAACACAATTGAACAACAAGACAAAAACAACACTTGGTCACTAGACCGGGAGTGATAAAACACTCAGAACCAGCAACATTCCTGAGTCAAAGATAGACTAACAACCCAAACCTGTCACCATAACTAGGAGCAATAGAACACAAAGGACAAAAACCAATCCTAAGTCAGGGGCAGAGAAGCAACAAAGGCCTTGAGCCAAGAAACAACCCACACACTACTGGTCCAACATATTGCCTAAAACAACTAGACCACAAACCACCTGTAGCAGCTAAACTACAACAGACCTTCTGCTCAAATTAGACAAAAATGAGCCTAACAAGTCCCCACCAAAAGAGGGGTAAGAAAGACAATTGTTGTAGGGAAATGAACTTCAAATTGCACCAACCAACCAAACATCAACCCTGACACCACCTCAACAGGATGGGGCTCCCCTCTATAGGAGAGGAAGAAGTGGAGACCACAACTACCAAAGAACCCTCCCTCTAGAGCAAGTACATACCACCTCAATAGGGACCAACAAAGGAGAAAAACACTTCCCACCATTTCTACAACCTCCAACTCCACCTCTTTAGGAGAGGGCTCCACCTTAATAGGAGCAATATTCACCTCTATTGAATACAACATCTATAGAAAAAGGTAGCAAGCAAGAACTCTAGTAGAGCAGGAAAACACCTCCTCCCAAGACATCTAGTAAGAATAAATAATAGGAAGCACAACAAAAACCTCCCAAACAACAACCTCATTAGCCCAAACCACCGTATAATCATCAACTCCTTCCTCAGAAAAAGATCCATCCATCACAAGTGACAACCAACAAGCCAGGGGAGCCCCCACAAACCATAAACCCACTGCAAGCCACAAAGGAGCCCACCCAAGGAAAGAAAGAAACAAGCCCAAAGAGGGAACAAGGCATCTCTAGGCCACACCACAGTAGTAGGAACTAGAGAGAGAGAAAAGCACCAGCTTTCTCCCCCAACCAACCACAAGCACCAAAACAACCCCTTCCACTGAATGGGAAGTCTTCTTGAAGCACAAACCCCAACACAACGAAATAGTGCAAGGCCTCCTAAACCACCAAAGGATCTTACATGAAGAACCCAAAATCCTCAAACAAGCATATGAAGAGGACACTCTAGAAACACCGAGAGAATCAGATTACCCCCAACTGAGCACAATCACCAAAGGGAAGACAAACAAGGGAGTGGAGAACCAGAACCCCAACTCCAACGAAGAGTAGAGCTCCAAACCACCACCAGTCGCCACCAAACTCAAGTCCCCATCAGGGGGAGCAAGAACAAGGGGATGCAACACTAAGCACAAACCACCATCGAGACCCCAAATCAGAGAGGACCCAATACCATGAAGCGCCTCTAAACACATTAGATCATGAGCAAATCCACAAACTAAAGCCCTAATAGGAAACGAGCCCA
>VDFB02026987.1:0-43220 GCA_007258455.2 Sequoia sempervirens
AGACCAAGGTGAAGAGATAAGCAAAGAAAGTAAAGGAAGTCCTTGTCTTTGTTGGATGGAGAAACCCATCCACTACATATATTAAAGCGCAGCGAACGTTTGTGCAAAGACCACTTAAGAAAATTCCTTGACTTTGGCATGCACAACTAATCTAGAGGTAGCCAAGTCATGGAAGAAGGGGATTTACTATTTAGTAAGGCAATAGTCAATGTTGGTGGCTGAAATTGAGACTAACCTTGTTTGCTTGTGCCTGTATCCATGTAATAACATTAGAGATCATAAAAGTTATTTTAGACCATGAGGAATATTTATGATTTATGAAGTTTTTAAAAATGGCATAATAAGTTTTTTTAAAGTTTGATTCATAATATATAAAATACATGCCAAATGTTTTTTGTGTATGCAAAAGACAACATAGGCTCAAGTTGCTATGTCTAGATGAGGGTATGAATCCATGCCCAAGCACCTTGAGCTTTGAGAAAAGAATAAAGACTTATTTAAAAACTTGACTCTATTGTGTTGTCAAACATCAAGGGTTATTGGCCTTGATATGTTATAGAAATCCCTTGATGAATTAAACTCCAACAAAAATGCTCTTTTATGGGCTCAAGGCAAGAATATCAACCCTTTTGAAGCCTAAAAAACCAAGTCTTCATAGAATACTTAAGATTCCTTCTTTTGTTTAATTCCTCCTAACAATGAAAGTTACTCCCAAGAAGAAACTAGATTGTCCACGTTCCATTTTGGGTCTTATCACCATTGACCTAGGTCTTGGAGATTGATTTTATGTGAAAGATTATTTGTTATTAACTCTTATATTTTTATGAGAGTATACAAATATGAGGCCCCAAGCTTGTATCTTTGCTAAAAAACACTATTTGGAAGCCAGTCCTAATGAATCCAGAAAAATATATCCATAATTGTTTTAATGCCATTACAAAAGAACACAAGGGATTTTACTAAAAAAAATTCATCCAAGGGAACCTCATCATGAGTGAGAGTAAGGTATATTCATTGAAAGAAAACCATTCTTAGAATCATTCCCTACCATGGTTCCATGGAGATTTGAGACAAGGAGATGGGTTTTGGTCGTGAGGGGACCAAAGACCTTGATTTGGGATGGCAAGGGGATGGTGGGGGTGGGGCTCTAGGGTTAGAGCCCCCAATAGGGTTGAGGGGCACCACCTCTCACAAGGATCTAAAGGCACTACCTTCACCCTTTGCCACCAAGCCCAAATTAAGGCCTTCAAGACAACATGAACCTTCAAGACCACATGAACCTTCATGGTGCACACTATTTTCATAATTTTCTCATTATGTTTTCTCTAAACAATTCCTCGCTATTTCTAACCAAATCTTCAATGGTCTAAATGATGAGGGCTATACAATTTCTATTAAAAAAGATTAGTGTTTAATGTTTCAATGGGGCCCATTAGCCTATTAGGGTTAATGTTAATGGCCCAAATTTCAAAAAATGTTTGGTCGTTTTGGAAAAGAATCAATTTTTTAAGTGTTAGATGTGGAGGATGTCTATAGGTTTCTAGTGCATTCAAGGGATGTGGCTGAGTTTCCTAAGGATCTTGGGGACATCTCGTCATCCCCTCAACATCCCCATTAGGGGGGACACCCCAAAAATGTTCTCCCTCAACTTTGAGGGGGACATCCCGAGGCCATCTCCTACCTATCGGTGGCAATGGGGGCATGGTGAAACGATGTTTCCCTAGCATCCTATGGTCCTAGGGATATCCCATTTAATGCCATTTTTCGAGAGGGGCGTGCATGTCTCTATGGAAACTTAGCACTTTAATTGTCTTCCAAGCCTTCCATATGTTAGCATGCTCTATATAATAATTGTTCCAAAAATCAAATTGGCTAGTAAAGGCATAGTGAGGAGGTTTGAAAATTTCCAAGCCTCTCAACCCTTCATTACTTTAACAATCCATTCATAACATCGGGAAATGCCCTATTCATGTATATCAAATAATCCCCAAACCATTCTTATAATTAGGGCAGCAACTAAGATCCTAAGAAACTCTATGAAATCCATGGACATCCTTGGAGTTGAACCAAAGAAAGTCGGTCAAAAACTTAGCTAATTCATTGTAAGAGACCGTCAAAAAATCCTAACAAGAAGAGTACTAGATATGGTATTCTCCCCTTAGTTAGCACTTTGTGTAAGTTATCCTTCACAACATCTATAGATATATTAGATCTCCTTGTTTTAGGTGAATTTAATTCACTAAAGGAGATAATTTATCTTCAATGAAAATTTTATTTTTGCTTTTTATTTCAGCTTTATATAAATTTGAAAATTCTGATTTCTAATGGATTTGTGGATTCATTGGAAATGTAACACTAATAGCTTTATCCTTCTACCATTAGGCAATGAGGTCTTGCTAGTTATAATGGGAAAATATTTTAAGTTTGAAAAAATGCTTTAAAACTAATTGTAGAGAGCTTTAGAAAACTAATCCCACAAAAAGTTTAAAGAGAAAATGTATGAGTTCTAAAAAACGAATTCATGCGACATGGTCTAAAGAGTAAATAATTAACAAGACTTACAAAATATGAACCAAGCACAATTATTGTTTCATCTTCTTTGAAAGGAAAATTTGAGTACAAAATAGCTTGAATGGCACCATACCATATGGGCTTTTCGGCCAAATATCATAAATTGAGCAAATGGGGAGAATAAATTCGCAATCCACAAAATTTTCTTCTCCTATGATTTTGAATATTGGCTTGAAAAACTTGCATTTCAGATGAAGATATGATAAAAATTATTGTGGAAGTAGAATAAAGGAACAAGGAAAAATCCAAAAGCTTCAATGTTTAGTCCCTAGAGTTCCAAAATCATCTCTTTGACTTCAATCCTTTGTCCTTTATAAACGATTTCTTCAAAGTCAGCAGCATGAGAATGAACAATTGCATGCCGTAGTCGAAGACAATGCATGCTTTCGTAAAACTACAACTTTAACAATAAAAAGATTTTATGCCACATTGTTGGGTTCTTCATATACCTAGGGCGTACCTATACCAGGTACAAATCCTAGTACAAATACATCCTTGGACTTTGGGCCTTGCCTAGTTTCCCTTGGGTTGCACCTTGGCGAAACCCCATGCCTAGGAAAAAGACACTTCCGTAGTGAAAAAAGCATAAAATGAAAAAGTAAAAAATTAAAAAACCTAAACCAACCCTAAAATTAACAACCTAACTATACTAACAACATAATATACAAAAGCAAAAAATAACTTCCTACATTTCATTCCTTCGTCACCCAAAACTCCATTGCTGCTCATTCCTCAGAGTTGCAAGTTTGATTTGTATTCAAACATCAAGATCTTGTTATTTCCTTAGAGTTGTTAATTGTTCATGGAAGAGGAAGGATGCAAACTTCCAATTTGAGATTTTGAAGGATGCCATAGAAAAGGTTGGAGCCTTTGATGTTGTACAAGTGGTGACAGATTCAGCCTGTGTGTGAGTTAGTTGACTTGATGGTGGAGGGTGCTTACAACTTACAAGTACATTTTTTGGACCCCATGTGTTCTTGTGTTGAACAATGCATTGAAAGGAAATGGGAAGATAGATTGGGTGAAGGTAGAGGTGTTGGAGGCTAGAGATATATCGATGTTCGTTTGCAACCATCACACTTCACTTGCTTTGTTCAGGACCCTTTCGAGAAGGAAATCCTCAAGCCCATCGATGCTAGATATGTTAGCTACTTTATTTTGTTAGAGAGGATGGTTGGGGTGCAAGAGGCTTTACAATTAATGGTGGTTAATTGAAAGTGGGGTAGATGGTTAGAGGCAAGCACATTTGAAGGAAGAAGTGTGAAACAAAATATCCTTGATAATGATTGGTGATCCACAATGAAGTAAGAAATTGATGGTTTTATTATTCTATTTTTTTAAAGTTAAGCTACTAATGTTTCTAACTTGTAAATTATTCTCAATTTTTGTAATAGCATTCACTCTATCATTTGAGTCTTAAATTCTTTAACTTTTTTAAAATTTTAATTTTTGTACCTTGTTTGCACTTGTAGATATTTTTGCTTTTTCATCATAAAATATGTTGATACAAACTCTCCTAGCCTTGGAGAGATTTATGAGACCTCTAATAGCATACTTGGGCAAATAAAACAAGCCATTTATAGTAGGGATCCTACTTTGGGATGTTCTGAGGAGCATCTTAGATCCATTGTGACACGGCAAAGGAACACTATGAATATCCCACTTCATATGCCAGCCTATTCTCTAAATTCCAAATGGTATGTAGCTAGGCCTGAAAGAATGCCTCCATCTCATGATGAAGAGGTGAAAGAAGGGCTCATGAAAGCCCTTCAATCCTAATGAGGAGTCTTTTTTTCTTTGCACATAATGTCTTCCCTTTGTCAATCTCCATGGTCCAACCTTCAGCAAACCAAAGACGAGAACAAATAGAGCTACATTAGCTCAAACTACCCCTATTAGATGGTGGATGTGGCATGGCAAGGATGTACCAAAGTTGAAGATACTTGCCACACACCTCCTTTCATAGGTTGCTAGTCCCTTTGTTGCAAAGAAGAATCGGTCCATATAGAGCTTCATCCAATTAGTCAAGAGGAAAAACCTTACCTCTAGACGATCACAAAATTTGGTGGTCGTACATAATGTCTTTCGACTACAAGATTGACAAAACCCTAAGTATCACCAAACTCTAGCCTCACGTTGGGATGTTGATCTTGAAGATGCTATACAAATTGATGAAGAGGTACAAGAGGGATTGGTTGGGGTTTCATTACTTGAGGCGACCCCTCATAGTGGCAATGACTCAGAATCGGATTCCAATTTCGATGTAGACCTACCAAATGTTGTTGATTAGGGACAATTATATATTTTCTATGTCTTTCATTTAATCATTTTGTAGTTGAAACTTGCAGCCTTTGGGCATTTTATTGTAATTCTTATATAATATATGCACATTAGCAGTGAAAGCATTTAAATTTTGTTGATTTGTTTGTCAATTCTCATGTGAAATCTCAATTCAAGTCTAATGTTATGTATTAAAGTTCTAAAATGTCTATGATGAATGATTTATCAATGTTATCATATGACTATTTAAAACTTCCTTATTTTTTAATAGCCATCCCCTATCATCCCCTAAAAAATGGTCAAGAAAATAATGTATTGGAAACATGTCCTCGTCCCCTAAAAAATGGCCCAAAAAAATCACATGCCAGAAACACATCCCATGATCCTTTGTCGTCCCTATCCCAGAAACTTGGAGGAGCATAGCTTTCAAGTTGCTATTCAAAATTTTCCTGACCCATTAGCCTACTATTTTCTTTGAATGACAATGCTAACCTAGAGCCTACAAAATTTTGTACATCAGCTTTCATTTCATTCAAATGACATTTGACCTAATTAAAAATTTCTTGAGTATTTTCTAAAAAGTGTTCTTCTGTATATTTGGAATTGAACATGTTGAATCCTATTTCATAAACCTATTGCTGCCAATTTATTATTACCCATTTGATATAATTTGGCTATAGACTTATTTGCTAATGACAATTATTTGCAAGTCTTATCCATTTTTGCTTCAACCTCAGTGATCATATATTCTTGAAAATTTTGAATCTACCTTACTAGAACTAAAAAATACAACCACTGCTTTGTATATACTAGTTGTAGAACTCCTTTTATTGGAATCTCACATTGTGAAAAAAAATATTGGAACCAAGAGACAACATTAACATCCACTTCAAAAATTCTTTATTATTTTCTTAACTTCTTTATTTCATAATTTTTTTATTCAGGTTAGAGATTTGCATTTCTTTGGCTACTCCATTCTTGACCCTTTGTTTTAGGATCTATTTCCTTCAATTGCTGCTTTATATTTGTATTTTCATTGCTCATTTCAACTTTAATCTTTTCAATACATTTCTTTCAATCTATGATCTTCTGAAAACTGGCAAGATAGCCATCATAGGTCAAGTTTTGTCTCCTTTGCCATTTTCATTGTCTTGTGCAATGTCCCCTTTTCAAACATAATTGGTTTGTGAACATTTGGTCTATTTTCCGAGTTTTTTCGTAGGCTAATTGGTGAGCAAGGGAGAATTCCAAAGTTCTTGGAGAGCACAAGATCAATCTAGCAAAGGTGTTGTTCTTGACAGTGAGTTCAATTGGTGTCGGTGAGCCTGTTGGTTCATTCAAAATTGATTTCCAACCTTTTGGGAGCTCTCCAAACTTCTTGGAGAAGTTTGTTATTTATAGAAAGTTACCTAATTGCTTTAGTTCATCGTCCTATGTTCAAGGACACTTTGGTATGGTTAGAATTGCATTTTTGTATTGTTTTGATAATTTCCGCAAATTGGGTAAATTATTGAGTTATTAAATAATTATTCAATTAATTTGTCTAATGCTGAAAATATTAAAAAAAAAATCTTAGTGTAATAACTCGTTAAAAGGGTGTTAAGTTGTTCTTCAACTTGGACGCCTAGGCATGGGGGAATTTTTGAACATTAGATTATTATTTTTTTTTCAAAAAGGTCTTTGTGGAAGAAAAAATGAATTATTATTTTAGTTTTTTTTATTATTTTCTCTCCAAAAAAGTTATAAAAGGAGGTTGAGAGCTCATTTGAAAAGTTAGCCATCAAATTGTATTTGCTTCTACATATGAAGAGAACTTGTATTCTTCTAAAAATTTCTTGAGGATGAAAACCCTCGAGATTGCTAGTTTCAAGGATGAAAACCCTGCTAGCTGGTTAGAGTGATTTCATACAAGAATCACCAATGAGTTGCAAGTGAAATTTCAGATTTTGGTTGCTTCAAACATGAAGGTATTTGATGAGATTTAATAAATTATTTTGGATTGCTAATGCTTTTTGGAGTTTGGAGGACCCTTATAGTGTTGTACAAGCCATCCCATTTCCTTGATACAGGTCGTACCCCTCTCTTTCCTGGCAAGACCTTGAAGGTGGCATTTTGATGGAGGTTGCAACTGATAATCAACATTGTTAGAGGCCGTACTGCTGCTCCCATACTGGATGTACAGTTTGTTTGTGTAGGACAGCATCTCCAAAGAGGCCATATCATGTGCAGGCCGTACCAAGTTTCTTGGGGCATTGGAATGTGAGGTATGAAGCGTCTGTCCTTTAGGCCTCAAACCACCTCATTTGGAGGCATCATAAGGCTGTAAGTTCATTTTAAGTCTGTGTAAGGTGGACAAGTGGAGTATTGCTGATCCATGAACCTTTGAACTTCTTGTCCTAGGCATACCAGCAGCAAAATCTCTTTAGTTTCAAACCTGTTTTTGTTCTGCTTTCTATTTCAGACTTGCATGGATTCATTTTGATGTGCTTGGTGTGTGTAGAGCAGTGTTGATGAAGTGTTCCGTTCTTGTGGGTGTTTGGGTGCTTCATGGTATTGATTACAACATTTGCAATTTGTTTTCAGTAAGTAACACCTCTGTTTTGACAGTGTGACAGCAGCAACAAAGTGCAATCAGACTTTACCAACCTCTTGTATCATCTTCCAGAGGTATACTTTTTGTTGGGCACTTGAATTCACTGTTTATCTACGATCATTTAGTATTTTGGGTTGTTGCAATAATGATTTTGTAATGCATTGTTATATTGTAATACCCTAGATAGTAGTACCACCAGTGGTTCCTCACACTTAGTGAATTTGTTCACCCCATTGAATAAGTGGTAATGATGTATATGCTCACCTCACTGAATAAGTGGAAGTACTATAGTTTGTTACCCATTGAATAAGTGGGGAAGCTTTTAATTGCACCCTGATGAACAAGCATGAACTGTTTGTTTTCATTGTATTGTACACTCCACTAAATAAGCATGAAGTGTCTTCCCTCTCATTTATTGCATAGCACTCCACTAAAGAAGTGAAATTGGCCGGCTTTCTCCCTAGTGTGTTTACTTTCAAATTGTTGCATTCTAGTTAGTTGTGTGGTCCTGACCACCACATGCTCTCACCTTGCCCATTTCGGGAACTGGGTGATCAAAAGGTGGAAAGGACATTGCATTGTATCTCTATTTTAGTTGGCAAAATTTTCAGAAAATTAGGGGTGATTATTACATCTTGTGGGGTAGCTTAACCAAAATGGAAGGCAAAACCCTCAGCTTTATAGTCCTTGAGCCTCATGATCTTTTGGCTTCTCTGTATGAGGTAGTAAATGGACCATATTTAGGGTCTCTTTCTTGCATATGGAGACAAAATTATCAAAGTGGTTGGATTTGTTACCTTTTGTTGTTCCCTGTGAGTTTGGCAAGTCTTGCAAAAGACTTCCTAAAGTCCATGGTCTAACTAAACTTTGTTCTACACTCAAGGATGGACTTTGAGTCCCTTGGGAAAATCTTTTTAGAGGAGTAAGGGGAGGATTGGAAAGATAGATCCTACAAGTGTTGCCATGGCCACAATAGTGAAAGGAGCTAAAATTTGACCGAAAATCACCACAGATGTTAGTGGTCCAAGAAGCTACAATAGAAACCATGGATAAATTGTTGAAGAAACTAAGATGATGTGGCAGTTTTCTACACATTATAAATGACTAGGAATGATGATAATATGATAGTGTTCATGGAAGATAAAGTAGAAATAGAAGAGGTTGAGGATGAAGTGATAGGAATAGTTGCTAAATGAGGCATGAAAGAAGTGGGAGAAATGGAGAATGTGAGAGAAGTGGAAGTAGGAGACAGAGAGCTTGAAGTAATAGGGGCTATCTAGTTGGGATACCATGGGAGATAGAGTAGGAGACTTAGAAGTGAAAGTAATATTTTTGGGATCAGATCCACTTACCTCAGTTTCAACTTTTCTCTTCTCTAGGATTTTACTCCTGGAATGTTGGAGATGTTGTCATAGTAATTGAAGCATCCAAACATGTAGTAGCAAATAAAGGAGCTATTGCTGATTGAAATGAAAGTTGGTGTTTCCCTGACTATGTGACTAATCTGGGACCTACTCACAGTCATATTGCCATGAGTATCCCTTTTTTTCCATCAAAGTGGTTCCCATTGTAAATGTTTGAATGAGGCATGGGTCCATTCTGGGGATTATCCACTCCATTACTACTCCATTGGACAGGGATCCTTCTTTTGAGGTGTTTTTTAGGGAAAGGTCTCCACAATCCAGAACAACCTTGTTTTTTCAAGGCCACATCACATTTTATGCTGGATTTGACCTTCTTTGGTGGCCTCTTTCTTTTTTCATTTAACTTTCGGTTCCACTTATGAAGAACTTTATCTTGAACAAGATATTTGGATGCCTTTTGTAGAAGGTCCTCTAAGTAGTAGCTTCAGGCAATACCAATATCTTCTTGAGGACACAGGTAGGTGACTAGTTACGGAGTAAGACAATGCTTTATAAGACTGATAAAAACTCTTCCCCAGTATTTTGATTGGCCAACTTCTTTGGCTCTGGCCAACTTCTTTGGCTCTGGCCAACTTTTGTGCTTGATCTCTTGATATTTACATTGAGTTCATTTACATTTAAGATTCCTTGTGAGTCATATAGACTCATTCAAAATATAGGCCAATCCCCACACCTTGCAGAGTTTTTTCAGGGATCCCATGAACATCCTTTTCAAATGAGAGTCCTCTATGAGAGGATGGTGCATCAAATATTAAATTGTTATATTTCTTCCATTCAAGTATTTCACATCAGTTTCTGTCATTTGCCTCACATGTTCCAACATACTTGAATCTTGTATCATCTGATTAGACCTCTATAAAATCTGACTGTGGCAAGTTCATCAAGGAGATATCAGTCTACAAATTGACAAGATCCAGGAGTTCAAGTGGTGTCAATGCCACAATTTCCAAGCAAAGTACACTATTACCTTCAACGATATTATGTTGGGCAACAACAAATTTTTCCAAGGTGGTGGAAAAACACCATTCTGTCCTTGTTCTTATTTGCGGAAAACTCTTGTAAACAAGTATCAACTCAACTTTTTCATATTTCTTTTGGATGTGTAGATATGTTTACTTAAATAGGCATAAATAGAAGAGAAAGTGGTAGTATTTGAACACTTACACAAGTGAAAAATGCTTAAGTTATTGATTCACCTCTGATGCTAAGAACAATGCACAATTGAAGTATATTGGCTCAGCGAATTATTTGTGAATGGATTCAAATGTCGAGTAAAACTTCATCAACTTGAATGCTGCTCTTATGTTTAAGAAAAGTGGCCAACATGCTGAACATATCTCTGGCTCATCCATTCATTAATGTTAAACCAAAGGGCAAAGATTGGTTTGGAACTGGTTTGTTGGTGAGTACAAGCTTCCTTTATAAGCTTCAGATTTTTCATACCAGCTCTTTGCTTGCCTACCAATGTATAGGACCATTGTGCCAATGTTTACATCTATAATTTCCAACATCTGACTACCATATTCTTTGTGACAAAAAACTTAGAATTTCCTCCATTGGCGCATCTAAAGCTTTTCGTGAGAAGATTGTATCAATGTGATATGAAGTCAACTACCTCAGGACAAGCCATCACTTTTGGCAACAGATACCAAGCTAATCTAGACTTTCATGCTTTGCCAGGTTTAGAGTCTTTCCATGTGTAGAAAATTTATGACCAGCTAGGTATCTCAAGCTTCTTGTGTCAAAATGCTTTCAAATAGGGTCATGGGCTTCATAGCCATAATCAGTATCAAATTGGATTTTTGTTCAATCTGTCTTTTTTGGGGCATCATTCTTTCCCCACAACTTTCTCCACTCATTTTTCTTTGTACATTATTTTTGAAACTTTATTCCCACATTTGTTTCAACACTTGCAAAGTGGCTCCACTCTGCAAAAAATCTTTTAGAATATGATAATTAAAGCTATTGCTTGTGGAAACACACTTGAGCAAAAAAAGAACAAAATATTTTTTAAATTGCAATCCGCAAAGGGCAAGGAGCAAAGATTTTAATTGAATGCTTAATTGCAATTAGATGAGAGGAGAAATTTTTAAAATTTACAATATGATGTATAGGAAGTGATGAGCAAAGCGTTTTTTAGTGTAACATGCAAAGAGATTTAAATGCAGTGCATAGAGAGAGAAACTAATATTTTTAATCCAGATGGAGGTGTAGGAAGCTTACAATGAGATCAATGAATATTTAATTACTGCCATATCAACTGTACATCTTCTTGAGAAGAGCTTTAATTTCGATAGGATATCAAGTTTGATTTGTCTCATTAACCTATGTTATGCACTATTTCCAACATCCCCCTTTAGAGCTAACATAGGAATTTTCATGGTTGCACCCCTTCAAAAAATCTCATAGGATGTTAGTTTCAACCGATAATGCATCCTTACAATAAATATTGCACATCCTTTTTACTCCAAAAAATACACTTATTTCTCCACTTACAAAGAATTCTATCATTCCATTAAATCATTCATCAGTACAAAATACAAAGATTGTCTTCTCTAAATGTTTGGATCCACCACATAAAAGAAATATATGAATAGATTTATAACGACTTCATAACTACTCCATTATAAGTGTATGACACATCCTAAACTCTTGTGTGTTGATATTTGTGAGAGCCTTCTCATGAGTGATAAAAAAAAAATTAAAACACAAAGATAGCCAAATGGACCTGTTGTGAAGTAAGGTTCAAATCCTTCTTTGCCTCATGCTTGGTTGCAGAGGAAGGCTAGTTGAATTATAGCATTCCTCTCTGAACCAACATTTTATAATGAGCTTTTTCCCCTACATTTCCTCCCATTTGATCAACTGAAAAAGAGAATCGAGGGCTTTGTAGAATGTTTAGCTGATCCTAATCCATATCATGACCCCATTCTTAATAGAAATAATGGATGATTGAACTACACAAAGAAAGAGATATTGAGTTCGCAGGACTATATCCCTTCCCTCAACCACCCATTTCACTCACTCAAACTTTTAAATAAATCTACAGCTTCATGCAGATTGAAGACATTTTTGCATGTGGCAATGACAAAGAGATATATATAACTTTTCTTTCAGTGTTTGGAGATTCCTTCACACAATATACAGAAACGAGAGTAAACTGTTAGTTGGATAGTGTTTGCACCACTTTGGAGAAGGAAAGACAAGCGAATGGAAGGAAAATAGAGAGGTCCAGAAAGCCTGCTCTGATTAAAAATGGTAAAACAAGAAGCGTTATCATTATTAATTTATGGCAACACTTTTGATAATGCCAATGTTCATGTTTTTATTGTGGATGAGTATAACTACAACTCATGGTTTATATATTTATGTTATTATGAACCATAAAAAGTTACATTGGATGTTGTATTAAGTGGGATGGTATTTTAAATGCAATTGATTGTTATGTGGATCTATGCTTCACATGGGCATCCAACTAATTGAAAAAAGGAAACCCAACCAATGCAATATTATACTTACAAATTGTCACACACACAAAGACTGGTGTACTTGCATTTTGAAAATTGATGTGCCATTTTCTACACCTATACTTGTACAGTTGTACATGTACTTGCACTCTCATACTGTGGTAACTGAGTCTTTCATTTTTATGGTAGTACTTAGATCTAGATAAGGGTCAGAATGTGTGATATACTCTATGAAATGTAGAGGTGAACCTCATATATTGCTTCTTATTATAGATGTGTCGACCACAACAGTTGGTTTTACCCATGCATGGTTGTAGGGTCGACTGGTTCCCTGAGTACTCTTTATACTAAAGCTTCTAGCAATTACAATATTTATAAATCCCTACTAGATTTAACTAAAATAGAAAATTTAGAGAAATTGTAATATCTTACCCATCAAGCTTATTGTTGACCGAAAGCACACTTGGATAGAGTTTGATGCATAAAGTCCCAATCAGCCTTACCAAAAGCCCAAGACATGCCCCAATTTTATAGCCATGCAGTAAATATAATAAGGTATAATAGTCTAGACAATTATTTCAAAAGATAATTGTGCATATGTGGAGCTCATTTTATAAAACCATGCAAAAGATATAATTTAGAATTTCCTTCACAGTCATGCTTGCAATAGGTGGTAGTCCATGACAATAAGCACAACTAGGTATGGTAGACATGGTATTTTAAAATAGTGAAACATCTTATCATTGTGAATTGCATTTTACTTTATCAAGGGAAAGAATGCCAAACTAACAAGAAAGTCCAAAAAATTACTAAACAAACACTCAAATGTTGTAGTGCCATGCAACTTTCAAGCAATATTTGCAATCATACTAGCTCCCTGAATATCAGTGAACAACTTTATGCCTTAAGATCACATCGTTAAAATTGACAAAAAATACATTTCCCTAATTTTAATATACTAAAAGGACATGTCTGTATATTACTTACTATCAGCACCTCCAAGTTGGGTAACTGCTTCAACAAATCGCTCATGAAGCTCAGTTGTCCAACGTAATCGTTGCTTTGCTGACCCTGCACCACATGATGTAACAGCACTACGGTCTGGACTAGAAATTCTTGAATTACCTGATCCTCTTTGTTCATTTACTTCAACCCTTTGATGATTCATGCTAGATGTCAAAAAATTCATACTTTGGCATCTATTTTAGAAGCAATAAAACATGATTGCTTGCATGCATACTCAACCTGCATTCATCATATTGCAAATCTAATATTACAAGGTAATATACAACTATCAAGCTTAATATTTTTAAACTTTTTATAGTAAGAATAGCTTCTACAGTTGTTCATATACCATATAGCTAATGTTTTTTGAGTTTTTTTTAAACATATGGAAAACCCTAGATTCTAAAAGTCGTTTCAAGGAGAGCATACTTCCATGGGAAATTAAATAATAGAAGATGACAAAGAACAGCAGGAAGGACGAATGACCACCTTATAAATCTGTTCTCATCATTCAAGAGAATAAACATTATAGAAGTTAACATGAAATTCTAGAAATTTGCAAGAGCCATGCAAAATAGGAGAAGATTTGTGAAAAAATTTAATTAAAGAGATAAAATTAAAAAATAAATAGCTTTTTGCTAGTATTGCCTTCATCAAGTTATCTCCTCAGTCCTAGTGAACAACAGGATTTCAGGTTTCTTCTTGGATCAATGGAATTTAAGGCAGTGGAAAATCAACTCTCCCTGCTTTATTTTCTTGGAAAAGGCTTTGTGAAAACTGAAAAGCTTTCAAGAACCTTGAGGAGAACCTCAAGAAATTTCAATTGATAAATTTATGAGATAATCGAATAGGATATTTATCCAGAATATGCCCATGCTACACAAGTCACCACTTTAAATGCGCTGCCCCCTAAATTATTATTTTATGCTAAGAATCCCTTTGACATCTAGAGTCTAGAAACACCATTGTCTGCAAAGTGCAAACTTTGCAGAACATTACCCCAGGGGTTGAACTTTCCTCTGGGAGAAATCTCACTGCGATCTTACCAGATTCAAATCAACAAAACCATTGGATAATTAATATGAAGGCTTTGATGTTTGGAGACTCATTCTAAAGAATGTTTCATATTTCCATACCTGAACTATCATTAAATTCAAGGAAGATGTAATTTTCAGGAAATTACTCAAGTCCCTGATTATCCTTTAGATATGAAGGTTGGTTTTTGGATGTGCCATCCATCTTTACAAGTTGTTTAAATAGTAGGTATAATTTTTCCACGGTCCATGAAGATAGTTTGAAAGTTTCTGGATTCAACTGCGTATGCTTTTTTAGATCATACACAGTTGAATCCAGAAACTTTCAAACTAAGTTGTTTAAACTTATTCACAATAGAAAAATCCATGCATGGCTTATTACATCTTTTGATTAATGATTGGATTCATAAAGGTATCAGCCCAAATAGCTAAAGTTGAACTGCAGTTAACCACCCAGTGAAACTTATTGTCAATTTGTGATCCAGTTTAGTAGATCAGCTTCAGATGCTCCAAAACATGGAGCCAAACAAGCGAGAAGGGACTCAAAAAGAGGAAAGCTCACATTTCTCACAACACCATAAGTTCCATAAAACTTGTGACTATTTACATGGCATGATGATTATGAAACTCTGAAGGAAAAAAATCCAAATACTCTTCAGCTGAGGGGTACTAATCCGATAAGTACAACAGTGGACCCTTTAGAAATAGGATACAACATAACTGAATGCTACATACAACTGCCCTCTCTCCCCTCACCTTCTTCAAATCTTTTTAAGTTGTTATCTATGCAATTCACGTATGAGCCCTTCAACTACAGTTATTTTTTTTGTATATGGTCATTATCGGTTATGCTGAAATAAGGTGCAATGTTTTGATTCTGCTCATCAACATGTTCTATTCCTATATAATCAACTAATTGAATTTTAGGATTGAAGAGTACGAGTTGAAACTTGGAAATGATCTTCTATTGTGGGTACTCGAGAGGTTATTTATGACTGCTTTAAATCACAGCGCAGGGTTGCCCTAGATAGCTGCAAAAGTAACTCCAGAAGGTACTTAAAGCAAAAGAGCCTTGTGTCTTGAAACCTTAGTTATAAGCAGGGGACTTGCCAAGTAAGCTGCTGTAAAAAATTGGGAGTGATTTGAAATTTCTAAGTAAGATTTTGAGAAGCACGAAGATAGGGTACTCAAATACTGGGTCCGCTCCCCTAAATAAACAAACGTCCATGGATTAACAATCAATGATGTAGGATAATGCAAATAACTTTTTTAAAAGTTAGATATTTCAGCAGAAAGTGAAAGAATTCGAAGTGGTTTAAATTTGAAAATCCATAACCTGCCGGTTAGATGTCAAACAGTCAAAAGGACATTAAATTTTTACCTTCATTTGTCGGCCAATAACTGAACCAGGCCCCTGCAGATTACGCAACATAAACTTAAACCGTATAGCTTATCTAGGTCTTCCGTGCATCAGAAGCTAATTTTGACAAACCCAGTTCATTCAATTTAATATGCCAAGCAACCCTAGGTTGGACAAACGCTAAAAATCCCGAGGTGTTGATTCAAATTGCACTGAAACAGTTTTAATCTTGATGCCTGTTGAAGCAATTTCACTGCTGGTTATGCTAAATCACTAGTCTTCAAGATAGCTTATGTCTGCACATCTATTAGGGGCCACAGCAATCTAGATGTTGCCCATTGAATTCAGCGTACACCATGCAACAGCAGCTTCAGAGCGCGCAAATTATTATCTAAGTTAAATATGGTGAAAACCCAAAACAATCATTGATAGAAGCCAAAATAAAACTATAACTAAATGACTTTCATCAAATCCAGTGCTCAAAATAGAAATCTCCAATGCTGCCAGAATACTAACAAACAAAGGCATTCATACCTTGCTAAAGCTCGTGAAATTCCAATTGCATTGTGTTTTGCGCTGAACAAAAATGGAAAAGCCAAATTGGTCTGCAGCAGCCGTGTTGGAAATGGAACAAGTACAAAGAAAGGCAAAAACAGGGGAAATACTTTGGACATAAGATGGCTCTGCCACCCAATCCGATCCACCTCCAAAATAAGGACAAATGTTAACATAGTTTTCATCGAGAAAGAGAAAGAAAATAATTTGTCCATAAGATAGCTTTGCCACCCAATCTGATCGTCCTCCAAAATAAGGACAAATTTGAACATAGTTTTCATCATGATGATTCATCACACATACTGATAATTGTGAAAAGCCTCCGGTCCATTCGATATAAGCTCAACACTGTTACCCCACCACTTCCCAAACCAGCGGGGTTCCTTACACTTGTAAATCGTTCGAGTATACTGACAAATATTCCCATACAAATCAGAACATTTCCCAACCGCCCACCGGATCTCGGCCGCCTTCGCTGGCTGTGGGCGGTCATGTATGCTCCCGACAAATACAAATCGATTGGAAGGGAGGGATGTTCCAGTTTCAACTTCCATTTCATGATTTCAACGTTCCTGCGTTTCACAGAAAATGCCGGAAAACAACGTCCCACCGACCCCAACTTATGGGAATTATCCCTGTCATATCCTCTAGTTTTCTTCTTAATAATCCAAATTAATATATTTTTCAATTGCGTAGGTTGCAGGTCTGTTTCTGTGTCTTATGTACAGGTTTCCTCGGTTGATCCGTCACTATACTGCAATTATTATTAATAAGATGACGACGCGGATACTGATCAATCTCTCCGAATTACGTAATCTTCGCGTGGATTACCAAGTTTCTCCAATGAGATCTCGTAAGGATTCCGACGAAAGAGTTTCGTATCTTCATCTGAGGTAAGTTTGGAAAGTACTCTGATAACTCCTAGAATAAGCTCTGTTTTAGTATTTATATATTCCAGAAGACCTGATTGAATATTTCGAAGTTTGAATCTGGAATTTTCTGAAAAATATACCTAATTTGATTTCAAGCGGTTATTGTTTCTTTATTGTAATCCAGATTTGAAAATTACATTTGATCATTTTCTTGATTATTGGCATGTAGGTTAAGGAAAACTATACCAGTTTTATCTTTGTCTAGAGGAAAATAACAATTTACCTAAATTTAATCAATAAATAGTTATTGGAATTTGGAAGTATAGAAATAATAAAATATTAAATTGATGAATAATAAATATGATAAAATAAAGTATTTGGCATTAGGTTTGATGTTTAATAATATTGATAAGAGTTCTAAAATTTGAATGTACTAGGTTTAAAAATTGATATTTTTACATGTATTATGTTTCAAACAATCAATTTTTATTGTGGTGTATTGAATTCATATATTTAGGTATTTTTTATAGATGTGGATCTATTTTATGATTTATACATTTGATCTAGTTAATCTTACATTTTTGTTATTTGATTCATCTAATTTGCTTTTATCTATTATGTTATTTAGACTAGTGGTATTTATAAATATCTTTAGAGAGTCATTGAATCATTGAGATAAGTTCTCCTAGGTCAATCTCTAGAAAATGGCTGACTTTACAATCTTGTCAATAATTGAAAACAACAATATCTAAACATGTGGATGTGCTAGAGTGTTGTGACCAATGGAAGTGTTCCTAGCATGCTCCTTCCTTAAATGCAAATAATATTGAATATTATTCATATGTGTAAAATAAATGAAATTGAATATTTTTAAATACAAGTACATAACAATAAGTTACTCAAATGTGTGTTTAGTGGACTCTAGGCAAGAAAAAAAGGGTAGAAGTTAATCAATTTTTTAATTCGATTTTTGAAATTGTGGGGTCAAATTTGTAGGCATGAGATATTTCATATGCAAAATATTGATCATAAAAAAATTGAGAGCAACCTAGTTCATATTTTGCCATTCTATTTCCTATGCATTTAAGAAGTGATTGGGTTATGGTTCAAAGGTTATGATCAAAATAAACAATGATTATATTTGGGTCATCACGATCAAGTATGTGCATGATTGACATAATAAATGAGGAGTATGTGGAAGTGGAAAAATATGGATAAGGTACAAATAAAGAATGTGGAAATCTAAATAATTGGCAAACATACATGTAAATAAACATTTAGACATAAATATGATATTGAGGCCCATATAAAGCAATGGTCCCTATTGAATGTCATTATGTAAGTACAACCTTCCATGTGTTTGCTTTGTAGGAACCTACAAAATAAAGGGAAAATATGCACTGAGTAGCTCCTATGATGCAAGTAGAAATAAAAGCAACTACAATCTAAAATTTAACTATTGATAATCACAAGTATTAGAAGAGGGAGAGAAGCAGGGTTAGAGAGATTCCACCTCTACAAAAAGTGACAATGCTCCACCTACCTTTACGATTTTGGGATGACGAGGTGTATTAAGTGTCAATGCCCATGGTAATGATCCATCTAGTCACTATGATGAGCCTATGTAGGAATCTATGATTGTTTACAAAATTAGCGTAAGAGTATTAGTGACTTAATATGCTCCTCTTCAATTGGTTGTATTTATAAAATTTAAGGAATTGAATGAGGGGAAATATACATGAAAAGTAGGCTAAACATGTAGGGTCATAGTAAATTTTGTTTGTTGGGATCTTTATTTGACAAAATGGTATGACTAATGGTGAACATTGAATATTTAATATTATGTTTTTGTTTTATTTAGAATTATGAAATGTTAATAAATATGAAACAATGAATATGTGAAAAGTATTGTTAAAAAAAGGTTGTTTGAATTACAAAATAATTTGGTAATTAAGGTAGTAACTCGAATAGCGGTACTTAGTGGCTATTATGGAAAAAATGGAGGGCCTTTGTTATTGTTTTGGTTTTTAATTTCAAGAAAAAAAAATTATGCGGAAGAGGACAGTGAGGGCGGTAACAAAATTTGAACCATATTCTTGGAAAGAGAAACAAAGAGAGCTGGAAGGAAGAGGCAGGGCAGGAATGAATTGAACCTGGAGGAAGAAAAATCTGTTGTTTATGTAATGTTTTCTTGAGATTTACAGGGGATATAATTGTGATTAAATATGACACCAACTTCTTGCTCTGTGTGAGCCAAATACATATCTGCTCTGTGTGAGCCAATTAAGAATTTGCTCTGTGTGAGCCAAATATGAAATTGCTCTGGAGTTGCATTGGAGACACACTGGATTCAGAAGCTCTCAAGGTGGAGTTCCCAGTTTTTATAGAGATACTTAGATTTAGAGTCAAATCATTGTATAAAGAAACATATCTAATTTTGTAACTTTAGTTGTATTATAGGAGTCCCAAATTCCTTCTGCGGCTGGGGATTTAGCTGTGCTGTGGCTTTTCCTGTAGAAACAACATAATGAGTTATAAATTAATAGTTAATATGTCCATTGGATGATCATGTTAATATGATATGGTTGAAATTGTAAATAGTTAGATTGCCAATCGAACTTGTCTATATATATCAATAGTAAATGTTTTTCTTTATATATACAGTTTCAGCAAGTAGAGCCCTATAGAGAGATTCTATCACTTGGGATTTATCCTTAACTACCTTAATATTTGATGTGAGTAATTTATTATTCAAATTATTATTGTTGTTATTATGGTCATCCTTCTTGAGTAGGCGTTACAAAGCATGTAAGCATGTAAATCGTTTAAAGCAATAATTATAAATGAATATGTTGTGTGACAAGAAACTAGAACATATTGAATGATAAGTGTGGTAAGTACATTGGCTAGAGATGATGGATAGAATTGAAGTTGGACCTAACATGGGTAGATAAAACTAGTGATGTGGCCATTGGTGGCTAAAAACATTAATGTACATGTACATAAGACACTAGGAAAGGCATATGCCCCTAATTTGGCAACATGAGCACACAATGCTTGAAGCAATAGGTCCCTAGTGGCGATAAAGGTTTTGATACATGGTATAAGATCCAACCAATATTATGTGGAAGGCTATGGCTTACCTAATGATAATGAATATCTTGAAACACAAAATGATATATAATCAATAAAGTGGGAAAGGCTATGGTGTCCCCAATGTGATAGGATGGCTCTAAGATAGATTGTAAGGATAAAATGTCCTCGAGGAAGATATGATTCCCCTAATGTAATAATCATAACATGGTATGCAAGCGAGAAGGATATGATGCTCCCAATGTAAGATATGGCAATATGAACTTAATGTATTGGGGGCAAGATTTGATGCCCTCAATGTATTTGTACAAAAACTAAAGACGTGGCAAGAGAAGTGCAAGTGATAGGGAAGACATGGTGCCCCAAATGTAAGGATATGTTAATTGAAGCATAAAATGTAAGGGTTCATGATGTATTTGATATAAAGGTGTGACAATAAATCATAATGTATAAAAGGTGAAGGAATGTTGTCTCCTAATGTAAAGGCATCATGATATAGGATGGGAGGGGAAAGGCATGATGCTCTCAAATGTAAGGACACAAGTATAAAATTATAAGATGTAGGGGAAAGGCATGATGCCCCAATGTAACAATGGCTCTAATAGTGTGATGTGGCAATGTGGGCTCAATATGTAGCTCTAGGGGTGTGATATATTGATGTATTCTCTATATAATATGGGTAAGACATAATGCTTTCAACCTAGTAAGATAACTCTAGGAGTATGATGTGGCAAGATATGATCATAAGAATGAATCAATGAGTATCATAAGCATGTGGTTTAAGTATGGTAAAGGTTGTAAGAATGTGATAAGAATTATAAGGCATGGAAAATAGAATCATGAGTATATAATCATGAAAAACATAAGAAAAACCATCATGGTAAGGAATGAACAAGAGGGTGTACAAGGTGGAGGAGAAAGGCATTTGATGAGTGATAAAGTGGCATAAAAAAATAGGGTAAAGTTAAAGTATATCAAGAAGATGCAAATAGGCTTACAAGAAAATATGCCAATAAGGAAAAGGGGAAAAATAAAATCCCCCCAAGGTGGGGGAAGGAAAGCATGAAACCAAATATAGAAGGTGAAATGAGTATGTGAAGTTCAAAAAACAAGGCATTTAATAAAAGGGGTGAAACTATAAGGATACAGATGGGAAATGGATGAATAATCAAGGGGAATCACAAAATAGATGACATGAGCAAAAAGGCCCAAATGTAAATGATATAAATCACAAGGAAGATGTGACATGAAAACACAACACATGTTCAAAGTCACTTGCGTCAACATGCACTACTAAAGGTGTCAAAATACATCATGCATATGCAAACTAGGAACCTAAAAATAAAAATCCAAGTAAAGAAAGAAAAAACACAAAAAAGTGACAAGTAGTAAGAAGGATATGTAGGATGACTAAGCTATGAAACCATATCTTATATCAGGTGGTTTCTCTTTTATGTCTGTGTAATTGTAGAGTTATGAATCATTTTCTTTGTAATTTCTACTACATGTATTGCACTCATTTTAGTGTTTGTACTCATAATATGATTAGATATCATTTTAACCATTTTCCTTAGCCTTTTTCTCAATAATATAAATTTTGTATTATCCTAGTTTTTTTGTAATTATTTTTCTATATTTATGGGGCCTACTTCTATTGGGATGCCACCACATTTGTAATGATGCCTTTGCATTTGTGGTAGCATCTGTGCAATAGTTTATTTTGTACATATCCATTTGAAAATCTAACCTCAATGGTGTTGCTCCTCTTCTAAAAAACTCCTCTATATATTACCTTCCAATTCTATTGAATTTTACCTCTATTAATTATTCTTGTATATCTTATCCTTTGAACACTTCATGATTAATCTCAAAATTTGCACTCTCATTCTTTGTTGAATATTTAATTTTCTCTTCTTGAATATTTGTGTATGGTTGGATTTTTCTAGAAGCTTGAAGCAACACATTTTTGGAAATCATTCTCAAAATCTTGAAGCCACACAACCAATCTATCACTTGTTGATTCCTTTTCTTCTATCATGTATCTTATTTTAAATTATCTTTGTAACAATCACCAAATTATTTATTTTTGTATAGCTTCTTCTCTTACTACCAGCATGATAATTATTTCTTGAAAATTAGATCAATATTCTCACCCTCTATCCCTTGACATTTGCATTGCTTCCACTGGCTTTTTCAGTCCATACACATATCACTATAGACAATAGAAAACCCTCATAGTATTTTTATTGTTTCCTACAATTATATTTATTTTTAATAGCACAAAATGTATTAAGACAAGTATCACACACCCAACATCTTCTATTGACCACACATAAGATTCAAAAAACACCAAATATGGGCCTAATTGTGGTAGGCTCCTAAGCATTCCCAAAATTTCCTCTATCCCATCTATAGGTCTAGGGTACTCTTGTCCATTTTAATAGATTATATTGTACTTCATATGCATCATGCATATCCATAGATCAACACCCACCCACTCTCAAAATATTATAAGGTCATATTATAGAAGGACATGACCATAATTTTGTCATCTCTATTGCAAATAAACATGACCACAACAATTTTATAAATATTTGTGTCTACATTTCTTAGCATTATGAACACTTATTTTAGTATTAGGCTTGAACATGAAAATCACTTATGGAGTTGGTAGGGAGTGGAATAGGATGAGAACCTCGATTAATGCTCCATAATTTTGCACTCTCATGTTTGTACTTGACTAAAGAAATATACATTTATTTTTACCAATATGCACATTTGTCTTTTAGGCTTTCATTCTTTCAACCATTCAATTAGGGATGCATTCTTCTACCTCTGTTATTTTAAGTAGTTTGCTTATATTTATTTTAAAAAATTATTTTATGTAAAGTAAAGCTTTAAGGTTAATTAGATTACTTCAATTTATACTTTTGTATTTATTTGTGGTTTTATTTATCACTTTAATTAGTACATTACTAAATGTTATGCTATTTTTCCATCAATTATTTTGGTGATCCCAACTTAAAATGTTCAAACTTACTCTTAACAATAAATAAATAAATAAAATCTTCACACAAAAACCTTTTTCTTTCTCTTTTTTGTTGGTAAATTATTTTATTAGCTTGTATTTAGTTAATTACTTCATTGCATATTATGCACCTAAGATAGGATAAGATTGCTTAGGTAGCTATCTGGTGTATGATAACTCCAAGGTTTGCTTGCACTCACCAACAAGAAGACTTCACTCTGCCTTCCACCAAGAACCTGACAATTTTTAGGCTTTGTCCTGACTTAGATCATTAACTAAGCCTGCCCTAACTCTGTTTCAAGAGTTCCAAACCTTGTGCTTAACCTTAGAGGATTCGACACCATTTGAAATTGCTAATCTCCTTTCAACACCTAGAAGAGTCTAGATGCTAACTTCAACATCATGCTTGAGCTACTTGCAGGGGAGTTGGAAACATTGTCTCCTTGCATTTCATGTTCATTTGAAGGCATCTTGGAGATTCTTTAACCTTCACTTTACCCGATCTCAAAATCTTGCTTTGAAGAGGCCTAGTTTCTACTAGCCCTTACCAGTCCCTTTTTGGCCTTTCTTGTTCAAACTTCACAAATGACCTGGCAAAAAAATTGCAGTTTTTGATACCCTTTTCAGAGCTTTAAATCTTTCACTAGATTTCTGGCCTATATCTGTTCCATACAGTGCATTCCTATAATCAAGGAGAAGTAGGCCTAATTGACCTAATTCTTAGGGTTTCTTTATTCTTTGTTTTAAATCTCCTTCCAAAAGATTGATTGAAGCTTCAAACCTTTTGTCTAGCAAAGATCTTTCCTAACCCTATCTGGTACCGTACGGATTCCGTACAGTGGTCTCTACCCCTGCCTATGCTCTTTAATTTTCCTCTCTCAAACTCCTAACCATGCATTCCTAGCTCGCCTAGGGTTTGAGATAACAAATTCCTGCTTGGCTCTTTGACACTCCTATCTCTAAATATATACAATTGACTGGCTCCTCTCCCATTTTCAACCAATCTCAGGAGAACCCCGTGATCAGTGTTTATGGGGGAGCCATTTGAAAACACGCTGCTCAAAACAGAAATACAAATCCCTACACTCTAATCTATGCACTCAAAACAACAACTCTGCTCTAAGCTACCTAATTACCAAATGAAATATACTCTACACTATCCAATGAACATATACACAGTGCTAAAATAGTAAATGTAATGCCTTTAACACCACTGTTTCAAAAACACACGGGATTTTCACAGAAAATACAGAATTCTGCCAAACTGTCTTCTATTCTTTCACACCAAAAACTTGTTACAATCATCACTAACTGCTCTCTACGAGCCACACTTCACATAGATGTCCTTTCCATCATTCAAGGGTAGTTGATCGAGCCCTTACTCCGGATTTTAAGGGATTCCACTCCAACTAAGGTGCATGCAACCAAACAAGTTCATCATGCAATCTTGCAACATTTTTGCAACTCTGCCTTCATCCTTCATTATAGGACCTCAATCTCCTTAATCTCGAACCAACAGCTCTTAACTGCCTCTTGGCATCTTCAAACAACAAGGATATGGCTTTGACACATTTAATACTTTATGTTCTAACATAAACTGTCCCAAGCTAATTAAAGCCAAAATTCAACAACAATGCAATCTAAGATGACATTAATCCTAATGATTAACTCATCACACACTAACAAGACCTTCTAAGGTCCAAATCAAACTCACAAACATCCTGACTTGGCTAAGGTTAGTACAAGCCAAAATTGTTGACAAACAAGGTGGAGTTAAGCCAAGGTGCTCCTGCACCACTATCTACTTAACTAGGTTGTACTTGCACCATGTAACTTATACTTTCCTAGTTTGGTGAAGATGTTGTGCACACATGTGACTTCATCTCTTGTTATTTCATATTGGTTGTGCATTCACATCTCTTGGTGGTGTATTATATACCCACTTATATCTTTCATATGAGAAATCTAGAATCATCATTGTACATTTGCATCCTTTAATAGAATATAATTATTCTCTCATTTTGAGTCTCTTTTGTGCTTTCATTGAAGCTCCTTAATCTTGTGTGGCTATCTTCATAGCCAAATCTTACATGCTAGTAGAAATAGTGGGATTGCTTGTTAGTCTTTTTAGAGATCTAAGTTATAGATATTGTAGTCTCTTGAATTTTTAGGTATGCTTTTCTCTTGCATTGAATGATGACCTAGAGAATATAAAAACTTGATAGAAATGCCATATTTTGAGGTTTCCTTTTTGTAGCTTTATTTTATAGGTTGTTTTGGGAGATTATTAGAAAAAAAATGAACTCACCATTAAGTTTAGAGAATTCAATGAAGTCAATTTTTCCTTTTGTTATATCTTAATCAAATACAAGAGGCTAGATCTACAAAGGCTTTCTTATGTGAGGTGGTTTCCAAATCCAATAGGCACCTAATATTTTGGAGCACTTTGGGTAAAATATAACCCTACTAGTATATCCAAAAGGCCTAAAATCTTATAAATTGACTACTAGATCATTAAAATCGAGCATCTTTCCCTTGTTCCATCAATAAAATGTTCCTCTCCTTGTCATTTGTATGATAAAAATATATTCATATATTTTCAAAAAATGATAAAATATATAGAAAATATATTCTACATATGTATGTAAAATATTCACAATCATCAACATTGTTGATGTGATAAGGTGTGAATTATGTATCTTTGCATTTTTAAGGTTTTTATTAATCTATGAAATACATTTTATTTTTCATAGGTTTTGAAGGGTACAAGTTACATGATTGTGGGCACTCTATTCTTGACGTGTACCCTATCACAAGTTATGCCACCTAGCCCGACATTGACTAATCATGGTTTTTTCTACTAAACCCAACCAACATATATATATTGGCCCAAGTCTATGACCTTTGCATTAGTATCATGTTAGTAACTTCCTAACAATTAATATTTTATAAAATATTTCATCTAAAAACCACATCCTCATTTGACATCTAGCTTCATGTATTTGTAGTATTCAACTTTCTAAAGATATTTTATCATTTTGGTTCATCTTTTTAAGTAATTTTTTATTTGGCCTATTTTTTTAGGGCTTCGTAGTGGTTTAGATGGTTTATGATTTTGGCGTTTGTATTTTTTAGAAACTACAAATCCTCATAGGTGATGCTAAGTAAATATCATTTTGGGAACTTCTAGGGCTTTTTTTAGCTCATATAGTAATATAAATTTTGTGCAAAATTTTAAAGTGCATAATTTTCGTGTACTTCTCATTGGTGTAATTTGATTTATCTTATCCTATCACAAAATTATACTTTTAGTGTTGTGGTCTATTTAAATTTTGTAATACATTAAATCAAGACCACTTCTCTAATTTAGGCATCGATAGTTGTGATCACACTAAGTATAAAGTGTCATCATAATATATTGGGGACATCTAATGATTGATTTATTTTGGGGGTTTTTGTTGTGTTTTTTTATACGTACGATAATTTTATTAATTTAAAAAAGGAATTGCATTTTGTCAAATTTTTTAGTACCAGTGTGCAAATACCCCATCGTCAGTGTCCTAACAAAGGAGTCTGAAGCCTCGTAGGGCCCCTAGATTACAATTTTGCTCCATTTTCTTCCCCATCAAGACCCTAATTACAAAATTGCTATTGATTTTTGTAGTATTTTTCATAACCAAACAATATTCCCATTACATCAAAGATAGCTACTGTGTTACCACATACATTTAACAAATCGTAATTGATTACATGGATATAAGGAGAATAATACCTCACAACCATAGGATTTTCTTTCAACTTCTAACTCAAAATTATCCAAACCAATGGACCAAACATAGGTTCTTGCAAAATATATGGTCATTCTTTCAAAAAAAATACCATATCATTCCATCATTGAATACTGGATACAGTCGAAGAACTCCCCTGACCATGCCCAATCTTCCACTAGTTCAAGGAAAAGGATTTTTTTGAGAAAGAGAAAGCCCCTCTCAACCCAACCTTTATGGCTCATTAGGGATACATTATTTATGTCTAGAAGGAATGGAATGTGCCACACCTAGGCCCCCAGAATGAAGAGCCCGTGGATGTCACAGGACCACGAAATCCCTTCCCCATAGCGAGCAATGACCACCACATCTTCAATGCCACCCAAAAAATATTGCCTATCAAGGAGCGTAGCCATTGCCAAAATTTCAAATTTTGGAGTGTCGAGGTTAGAATTTACTTTGTACCTTTCCTCTAACCACATAAATTCCTTACCCATAATGAGTTTTATGGCCTCCAGAATCAACTTTCTATGCACTTTAAAGAATGACTTAAGCCTCAACTCTGTAATTACCCCAAGAAAGGTCATCTTCCTTTTTGGGCATGTAATCTTTAGCAAGGTCTCCATATTGCACACTTTGTGATCCACCTTTGATGTCTTGATTAATTCCACATTGTGGGATCTAAGATTGACCATTGCTATAAATATTGCAAATTCTAGCTATGCCTCGCAAAATTGAGTTGTGTCAAAGTTAATGTTGTCATTAATTTTGTTCCCACTAGTGATATTATCCACCACCAACCATCTTTTCACCTTGCATTTGAATGTTTTCCTATTTTTAATTATACACTTCTTTCCATCAGCCTCATGATTGGCCTCCCTAAAAGTGTGATTAATTGAATATTATTGAAAATTTTCAAAATCTCATTCATCTCCTCCAACAACGCTTGTAGTGTTTAATTTGAGACTTTTTTTGCCCCAACCGCATTAACTACCAACATTGAATCACCCTCCAATGTTATGTTGTTGATTTTCAATTCTTGACATAATATTAATTCGTAGATGAGGGCTCTAAACTTTGGTACATTATTCATCCCCTTTGCTAAGGGAATTGAAAGACTACCAACTATAGAATCTTGTCAATCCCTTATTATGCATCCTACCCTGAAAGGGCCTAGATTGCCTCTAGATGCCCCATAAAAGTTCAACTTAAACCATCCCAATGTGGGAGGAGACCATATTACTTTGTTTCTCAATGATTGGGACTCCTTCCCATTAGGATTTTTTAAGGATGAGATTCTTATTCCAAACCAAGACTTTCACATGCTTTGATCCCATTCGATAAAGGAGTACCGAGATGAGGCTCTTCCTTTCACCCTAGAGTTCACCACCTCAACTATTGCAACCTCGAGCTTATTCATGTATGAAGGAAAACACATTTCCTTTTCTTGGAAATATCTTTGGTTTCACTCTTTCCAAAACTCCCACACAAAAATTGAAGGACTAATTACCTGTAGGAATGAAAACAATGCAGTCTTCTTCAATATCGACCATGCTTTGAACAAGCTAAGGATATCATTGGGTAGAACTCCCACCCATCCCAATTTGGTACATAGGCATCTCCAACATCCTTGGGAAAAGGGGCAATGTAGCAGCAAGTGTTTGACACTTTATTCATTTACTTTGTACAACACACACCTAGAGGGCCCTTGTATACCTAACTTGGAAAATTTATCACCAGTTAATATCTTATTTTGTATTGTTATCCAAGTGAATGCACCTACTTTGGAGAGACATAATCTTTCCCACTAAATATGAATTCGTAAAGAGGACATTATTTCATTACTTTGTAAGATTTTATAACCATCCCTAGCATTGTATTGGCTAGATTTTGAACCATCCCATACCAAGCTCTCATTGCCTTTCCGAACTGAGATAATCTTGAGCTTTAGTTGCTCTTCTAGCTACTCCTTTTTTGGGCTAGTAACCCCAAACCATTTAGATTATCTATTTTTAGGATTTCAAACCATTACTGTTGGTTTCTTGAAGATAATCGCTTACATATACCCCCCAAGCTTGTTGTAGAGTTATCTTTGTTTGACCAAAATCCACCACACTTTCCAAATTTGAATGGCCCCCCCAAGAATCCTCCCAGAATATAGGAGAATTTCCATCATGGATGTCCCGGGTTAGATAATCAGTGATGAGGGACCTATAGTTCCTCATAAAATTCCATATTTGGGATCCTTGTGGTAGATTGTCAAAAAGTAAAATGTTGTTTCCTACATTATTTCCTAGATATTTATGTTGAAGGATGTTGGCCCATTTCTAATTGGGTTCCAAATACATCCTCCATATTAATTTTTCCCCTAGAGCCACATTTTGTTTCAATAAATATTTCACACCCTCACCACCCAACTCTTTTGGTTTATTGATCATATCTTAGGGTGATCCCACAATAGTGGTTTACACTTTCTAGGAGATCTTGATTTTTGCTGAAATCACATATTTTTAGACAATATAATGATTTAAGCCTTGAAAAGTTCCATTTAAAGGATTCCAATTGAAGAGGGCTTGATCAAACCACCTTAGATCAAACCCCCTTGGATAGAACCCCACTAGTTTTAAACCATACCTATAACAAAGTTTCCTTTACACCTATCAAAATGTTGATAAAAAACAACTTTTGATTCACCTTTTGGGGTATCAAATGAATTAATTTAAAATTTATTTTCTATAAGTATGTAGTCTTTATTATAAGCTTCCCAAAAAGTATAATTTTAAATAAATTTAATTTGATTATTATATTTATTTTTTATTTCTTGTGAATGTAGGTTTTTCACCGAAAATCAAGCTCTTTGTTCTACACATGTGGAAAAATAGCAAATTATAAAAAAAAATTAAAAAATATCAGTGCACTAGATATTGATGTCCCTGATCCAACAAAAAAAAAATGAATTTCAATGTGTAGACATGTAAATTATACTGATTGATATCGTGCACTTGATCCTAATTTACTAACACCAATTTTGTCTAAATCATCTCTCTGCTAACCATTTAATTGAATAATCTTTATTTGATTAAATCGTCATCTTCTTTTAATTAAATCAATCATTTTATTTAATTAATCTTAATGTTCCTCTTTTGATTAAATAAGTCATTTAATTTAATTCTAAGGTCATCTCCTTTTAATTACATAAATTAACCTTTATTTGATTAAATCTAACATCATCCCTTTTAATTATTCCTCGCATTTGATTAAAATAAATCCAAAGATCTAAGTCAAATGTCATGTCAACTAACCTCCATCTAAGTTAATTAAATCCTAATTAACTCTAACTCTAATCCTCAAATCCTCTAGATTTTGCAACTTGCACAAGTAAATCAATTTATTTGATGTATAAATTCTTCTATTTTCATCCAAAAGGGCATCTCTTTGGAATATTCCTCCAATTTGAAATCTCCCTCCCAAAGGGACTTGTCCTCCAACTTGGCATTTATAACTCTTACAAGTCATTTTTCTTGAGCCAAGTGGCATTAACTCCTCTTCCACATCTTCCTCCACAAGCCATCTTTCAAATTTCAATTTTCCACCTAATTGCATTTATCATGCACATTGATCAAAATGTGCTCCACCTCTCTTCAATAGCATGTTGACAAGCGACACTTTGTTATTGGATCATCTTTAGTCCCACATCCTTCATGTTTCAATGTTGTGTTGAGCTTGGAGGAGAAAAGGGGAGGGCTACCTAGGCTTGGTCCTACTTCAAATCTGTTTCGGACTAATGTGGACTCTCTTGCTCTGGTGGATGTAAAACCCGCTAACGTTATATTCACTTGGAATAATAGAAGGAGTGGGCTTGAAGCGATCTCCCAGTGGCTTGATCGTTTCCTTGTCTCTTGCTCTTGAGTTAGAGGTTGCTTGGTCATTTGCTCTGAGATTCTCGACTGGTGTGGCTCTGATCAGTAGCCTATTAAGTTTTCGACTCACCTTTCCCAAATCCTAAGAATCCTCCTTTCAAATTCCAGCTAATGTGGCTATGTGATCCGTCTTTGGGTGATCTTGTTGCTCAGTGGTGGCGGGATGGTGCCCCTGCGTATGGGTCAGCTATGTATTCTTTGGTTAAGAAGCTGCAATATGTTAAGTATCATCTTAAGCGATGGAATAGGTTGTGTTTTGGTAATTTTCAGGCCAGAAAAAGAGAAGCGTAGGATCGCCTTGCTATTATTACTTGCCAGATTCAGGATTTGGGATTCTCGGAGGCTCTTGGGCATGCTGAGGCCCAGGCTCTGAAACTGGTGGAGGAGTGGGAGCTTCGTGAGGAGATTTTCTAGAAACAAAAGGCTAGGATTGATTGGCTTCAAGAGGGTGATAGGAATACGACTTTTTTCCATCATTCGGTGCAAGCTCGTCGGAATAAGTGTTTTATTTCTTCTCTAGTTAACTCTAAGGGTCTTTCAATCTCTTCGCAACAAGCTTTGTCTAGAGAGGCTCGTCAGTTCTACTCTAATATGTTTACTGAGGATTCACTGCCTGTTGAGGCTGATGAGAATAGGGTCCTTGCTTGCATTCCCTCTTTAATTTCTAATGAGTTGAATGCTTCTCTTATTCGCCCAGTGACTTTGTTAGAGGTGGAGGAGGTGGTGTTTGGGATGAATAAGGGGAAAGCTCCTGGCCCTGATGGTTTCCCAGTTGAGTTTTTCCAGGAGTTTTGGGATACTATGAAGCTGGATTTGTTGGAGGTGGTTCGAGAGTCTCTTCATAGTAAGCAGATGCTTCGTGCCCTGAATGCTAATTTTCTGGTTCTCATTCCTAAGAAGGAAGGTGCTGACAGAGTTGATCTCTTTAGACCTATTGCACTCTGTAATGTGGTGTACAAGATTATTACGAAGTTGATTGCTGAGAGGCTTAAATCTTGTTTGTCTGTGATAATTTTTGAGGAGCAAGGCGACTTTGTGGCAGGTCGTCAAATTCTGGATGGGGTGGTGGTTGCGTCTGAAGTCATTCATTCCATGGCAACCTCTCAGGATAGGTCTATGTTTATCAAGTTGGATATGGAAAAATCTTATGACAGAGTTAAATGGAGTTTTCTTCAGAAGATTCTGTTAGCCTTTGGTTTCTCCTCTGACTAGGTGAGCTGGATATTGAGTTGTGTGACCTCTTCCTCCTTTTCAGTTATTGTGAATGGGGAACCTTCAGATCTTTTTGGGGCTACTAGGGGCCTTCGTCAGGGGGACCCACTCTCTCCTTATTTTTTTATTATTATGGTAGAGGGGTTGGGCCGGCTTCTTAATTCTCAAGTTTCACAAGGTTTGATTCATGGGTGGCAGTGGGGGATGGGATTGCCTACACTTTCTCATCTCCAATTTGTGGATGACACCTCTTTTATGGGACTGGCTCGTATTAGGGAGGATGAATCCTTCAGGAAAGCTTTGGACATCTATCTAGCGGCTTCGGGCCAAAAAGTCAATGAGTAGAAGTCTTCTATATTCTTCTTTAATACTCCTCAAGCTATCCAGCGGTGGATTGCAGCTATTCTACAATTTCAAATTGGGTCTCTTCCCTTTGTCTACTTGGGTATTCCTCTTGCTGTCGGCCATCAGCCCAGGTCCTCCTGGCAGCTACTGCTTGATAAGCTTAGGCGGAAGGTTACTCATTGGACTCATTGTTGGTTGTCTACTGCTGCTAGAGTGACTCTTCTCAAGTCTGTTATCCAGGACCTTCCCATCTACAAGTGCTTTGCTCAAGCAGCTCCTATGTATTTCCTTAAGGAATTTGATGCTCTTTCACATCAATTTCTTTGGAGCAGTAATGTGTTGTCTTCAAAGTGGAGCCTTGTTAAGTGGGATTCTGTGTGTAGACCAAAGCAGGAGGGTGGTCTTGGTTTACGCTTTGCTATTTTGAATGGGAAAAATCTTGCTGCCAAGCTTTACTGGCGATGGTGTACCAGTCAACATCAGTTATGGGCTCGTATTCTCAACCATAAATATCTTCGGGGTGTTGCTTCTTTTGAGGTTCCTCGATATCCTCTGGAAGGGAGTGGTTCTATGATTTGGCATACTTTGAAAGTGGGGGCGCAGTTGATTAAGTGTGCACTTTTTTGGATTTGTCATTCGAGGTCACAGGCTCTTTTTTGGTCAGATTCTTGGGATGGTCACCTTCCTATTCTCTCTTCTTTTCCTCACCTCCAGCCCCTTTGTGATGTTTTTTCTTGCGAGTGGTTGGGATACTATGGAGCATTATAAGGTGGTGCAACATGGTGGTTTGGTTGTAAGTTTTTCGTTGGAAGCATCCTTCTGAGTGGCCACCTAGAGGGCCTGAGGGGGATAGGCGTGAGCTTTGCCAGCTTTTGGCTTCCCATGCTTGTAATTCTTTGAGGGGTCCTGATGTCTTGGCTTGGGATGGTTTGGATTTGTCTGGAAAGTACTCTGTGGTAGCTAGTTATAAGCAGTTAGGTAGGCAGTTGTTTGGGGACATTGAGGTCCCTTGGTGGAAGCATGTTTGGCATAAGTTGTCATGGCCCAAGTGCAACTTATTTATGTGGTTAGTGGCTCAAAACCTGTGTCTTACTTGGGATAATTTATGTAAGTGTGGGTTCCAAGGCCCCTCCATGTGTGTTTTGTGTCATGGATGTGAAGATAGTGTCTCCCATATCTTCTTCCATTGTTCCTATGCTAGGGAGATTTGGCATTTCTAGTGGGGGGTGTGGAATACGGCCTGCTGGCATGCTTCCTCTTTGGTGGAGTTTGGGGAATGGTGGGGTAGGGCCCCTATTTCTACCCCCTTTCTTTAGGTTGCTTGGGCTCTTGGGCCTTCCTTTATTATCTGGAACCTGTGGTTGGAGAGGAATAGGTGGATTTTTCAGGATTCGTTGTTGATGGCCCCTCACCTATGGTGGAAAATTCTACACTCTTTAGGGGAAACTATTGCGGCTAAGTGTGTTATGACTATTTTGGTGGACCCTCATGATGATGGTTGTTGTAATCATCTTCATCTTCCTCCTCCGCAATGGTAGCTCATGCGCAACAAATGTAGGCATCCTACCCCGAAGGTGAATAGAGAGGGAAGATGGACCCCTCCTCCTCTTGGGGTCCTAAAAATCAACTCGGATGGATCTTCTCGTGGTAATCCGAGTCATGTTGACATTGGGGGTGTGGGTCAGGATAGGTCTGGAGATGTTCAGTTTATCTTCTTTGTGTATAAGTGTCTTCATACGAATAATCTTATGGAGGCTCAGGCCATTTTATTGGCTGTGGAGCGGGGTATTCATTTAGGATGGCGAAGGATCATATGTGAGTCTGACTCCCAGGTTGTGGTGAACTTACTGAATAGGTGGTATTTGGATGATGTGAGCTGGCAGTTGGCTTTGATTTTTGAACAAATTCTCACTCCTTGTGCTTCTCTGGAGTATATTAATTTCACTCATATTCCTTGAGAATGGAATGGTGTTGCTGATTGCTTGGATAAATGGGCTTCTGATCATATTCATGATTGGAATTTAATGGATCGAGGTCAACTACCCCTGGATTTGTCTCATCATTTGGATCACTTGGTTGATCTTGATAGGGCCACTTAAGGCCCTTGCTTTGTAACGTTTCCTTGTTTTAATAATTTTTTACCACCTTGATGTTAAAAAAGAAAAAAATCATTTTATTTAATTCTAAGGTCATCTCCTTTTAATTACATAAATTAACCTTTATTTGATTAAATATAACATCATCCCTTTTAATTAAATAAATCAAACTTTATTTAATTAAATATAATATCGACTATTCCTCACATTTGATTAAAATAAATCCAAAGATCTAAGTCAAATTTCATGTCAACTAACCTCCATCTACGTTAATTAAATCCTAATTAACTCTAACTCTAATCCTCAAATCCTCTAGATTTTGCAACTTACACAAGTAAATCAATTTATTTGATTTATAAATTCTTCTATTTTCATTAAAAAAGGCATCTCTTTGGAATATTCCTCCAATTTGAAATCTCCCTCCCAAAGGGACTTGTCCTCCAACTTGGCATTTATAACTCTTACAAGTCATTTTTCTTGAGCCAAGTGGCATTAAATCCTCTTCCACATCTTCCTCCACAAGCCATCTTTCAAATTTCAATTTTCCACCTAATTGCATTTATCATGCACATTAATCAAAATGTGCCCCACCTCTCTTCAATAGCATGTTGACAAGTGGCACTTTGTTATTGGATCATCTTTAGTCCCACATCCTTCATGTTTCTCATTCCTCCATCCCTCTTTCTTATAAATGGAGGATTCTTCTATTGTTTTTGGATTCACAACTTTATGCAAGATTATCACTACAGGTTTTGAGCAAGTTCATCCATATTTCATCCAAGTTCTCATGAGTTTTTATCAATTGTAGCTAGGTTATGGTCAATTTTCATCAAGGAGCATCAAGTTCATCATCAAAGCTTGCAAGGAATTAGGAAAGGGATAATTTCCACATCAAAGTAGCAATGATTCCCCCATGGGATGTTGGGTTTGAGTATTTGAATAGGATTTAAATAACTTTCATTTGGTTTCTTTGCTTTATTTCTTGTTCATTGTGCTTTGAATGAATCTCATGGGGAATGCTAGTTTAAACTTGTTTGATGACTAACATTGGTTTGTTTGATGATGTTTGAGTAGGTCTAGAGCTACCATTCACGTTTTGGCACTAGAAGGAGGGTGAATCTTGAGAAATTAACACATTTTTTGGTCAAAATTCTGCTATTTTTTCAAAAAAATTGTGTTTATAGGAAACAACGACACTGCAAAAGACAAACAGCGACGCTATCAGTCAAGCATCGCTATATAGCAACGATGTGTCTACTTCAAAGGGTGACACTTTTGTCATTCTCTTGAAGGGCCAGTCTTTCAAACTTCAAAGAGTGACACTTGGTGAAACAACGACACAATCGTGGTCTTTGTTTCTCCATAGAGCGTCGCTGACTTCACTAGAGTGCCACTAGACTTCTTCAAACTGCGACACCTTAGCGGATTGTGCCGCTGGAGTTGGGTAAAAGGTTAATTTTTTAGTTTTAATTTGACATGTGCTTTTTTATTTTGATCACCTTTGACTTCTAACCTGTTTGTGGCTCTTTTTTCTGTAGGCTAATCAATATTTGTAGGTTCAAGCGATCAAGAAGGGAAGGAGGAAGCAAGGATAAGTTTTCTTATGAAATCATTTCATGATTTGTAAACAAGTGTTTGTAAACACTTTGGGAGCAATTATAATCCCATTTTTAAGGCTTTGTTATCTTCAAGTTTTTAGGACTCAAATAAATTTCTTTTGGGTTTTAAAAAGAACAATCAAAGGGTTAAAAAGAACTTTAGGAACTTACTAGAGTTGGTTTTGGGATCTAAAAATTGAACAAGAAAACTTCACACTTCATCTTGGTGCTATAAAAACAATCCATTATTGCTTTTGGAGTTAAAATGAACATGTGTGTTTTGTGTTTTGCAATCTTTTTTACAAGTTAATATCATTTAAAAGGCATATGCACTTCTCTCGCTCTTTACGGCGATCTTGAGAATCAAAAGTCTTTTGGTGATATTAAGTTGTATAATGAATTTCCTCCACACTTCAATTTGGGCTTTTTAAAATTAAACAAAATCTTGTGAGTGTGAGTAAGTACATTGTGTGTGTTCTCTCTTTGTTCACGCAAACAAAGATTGATCAAACTACGAATGCACTTATTCACTTTTATTTAGCTTTAGAGGGCCTGCCTAGGTGGGAAAAAGTACTCACCCCAAGGGAACGACCCAAGCGGTAATGAGCATAAGCCTGGCTCTTCTGAATTGCTATACAAATTTGTGGTTGCAAGGAAAGTTTGCAATCAACTTAGTGATGCATGATAGCTCTCCCCCAATATCTTTATGATGCATAAAGCCCTTGTTCTAAGGGTTGGGAGACCTCTTGAGGGAGTTTATCATTGTGTCCTATGAACTAGATGCCTAACCATTGTGTTGTGGCCAAAAATACCAATATTTGTTGGCGTTGGGAAGTCAAACCTTCGGAGCCGTCCCACATACTTGTGATTCTTTGTAGAGATGAGAAGTTCGCCATGGGAGATTCATGAGAACTAAAGCTTGGCTAACCCATGTAAGTGAGTGTCATGGAGGGGAGCCAGTGTGCTCAACATTCTAGTCATCCACTCTGAATAAGCGCAACTAGATTTATCCAAGTGAGAAATTCAACAAATATTTTCTCTTCCATCCTAGGATTGTGCAATTTTGAGTTAGCTAAACACATTGATTGGATCCAAAATCTTGAAAACAAACACTCAACAAGGTCATCAAATCTCAAACCCTTTAGTAAGAGAAAAATACCTTTGAGAGAATCCAAGTGCTACTGCTTGTCCCTTGGGATTTTATCCTTAGAGGCTTCTAAGTATTTGGATTTGTTTCTCAATTTGCTCTCTAAAGTCAACATTAGGGAACTATTGCCTTGATTTCCTTGAATTCCACATAATGGACTTTGTGGGATGAAAAGAAGTTGATACATTATACATTAAGTTCAAAAGCTAAGCAAGAAAAGTATTTGTGGTAAAAAGGACTCATTAAGCAAGATAAGAAACAATTGAACCTCACATGTGTGTCTTAAAATGATTTCCAAAAAGATCAAAATCCCAACAAAAAAGTCTTTGTACAAAAGTTTCAAGTTTAGGTGTCATACTCAAAAAGCCATCAAGAAATACATTAGGAAGTGCAACCAAAAAAAACATCTCAAGATAAGAAAGAAATTCACAAGGTTTTATAGACTCATTCCTTTGAACAACCTTGATATGTATGCTCAATTTGAACCACTTCTTTGTTGAAAAGTTCTTGGAAGTATAGCATGTTATTCAATACCTAGGTCTTTAAAACAAAAGTCTCTCTAGGTTCACTTAGGATCAAAATAAAAATACTCTTATCCACCCCTCAAACATCAATCAAAAATAATCTCACAAACAACTCTTGGAAATCTTGAAAAAATCCTTCATACTAGACTTTTGGAAAATCCTCTTGAACCAAATCAAAATCATCTTGTTTGGCTAAGTATGTGTAGATGCATCCTTCTTCATACACTTAGTTAAATTATCACTTTGTGGACAAATTTATTCCAAGACAACATCTAACCTCTTGGAGTTTATGAGTTCATTATCAAATCCAAACCAAATCAAAATAAAAATCCAAAATCAAATCCAACATCAAAATCCAAAAGTCCTAAAGTCTAGTATCTCCTTCAAAGTTTCTTAAGGGTTCAATCATTCACAGTCATCCATCTTTCATTATCCCATCACCATCCTTTGATCCTTAACATCTTAGACTTTCTTTTTTGTACCTAAATTTTAGATCAATGAGTTAAAGGTTCACCTCCCACATTCTTAAAAATTGATCCTTATTTTATGGTCCAAACTAGATCTCAATACAAGAAGAACATGGAAACAAACAAAGAAACATCCACTTCAAGTGACTTGAGACAAACTGTTAATTTTATGATCAGATTTAATGCATAGAAAATTATTTCAAATTAGACACAATAACACAACAGATACCCTAGGAAAACCCTCCTCTTGAGGGAGAAAAACCCAACAACAATATATCACTTATATATTGAATTAACAATGAAAACTCTTTTATAATAGAGGCCGATATGAAGGCCTATTACTTGCACCCAATCTGATGCACTATAATAACAAATATAGACAATCTAATCTTAGCCAACAATAAGACAAAACTCCTCTCAAGGATGAACTTGATCTGTCTAAAATAGAACTCGAACTTCAATGAATATAGACCAACTTAACTTGATTATGAACAATGAGGATGCTAATGAATATATATACAATATAGAGAGGAGGATGACTCTTCACAATCAAGTTGTCTTACATAGAAGATTGCAACCCTTCATAAAATTGCATCCCAAGGAGTAATGTCGGCCTTAATAAAAACACATCTCTTCATTTTAATTCATGACACTTCTAAACAACATCATTAAGAGAAAGACACATCTCTTCATGCATCTCATGTCGGCCATTATTAATCATAAGTATATAATTCAAATAGCCATTAGGCTACATTTGAATTATCTTTACATGTGGATCTGGAAGAAGTAGCCCGATGTTGCCAGTAACATCAACACTCCCTCTCAGCTAGGGATGATACTTCCAGTTGCACAAGACATGTCACCTCAATGTGATGTCTACCACTATGACTACATTCATAACTGGAAAAGTAGAATATCACCTCATCGTGATATCTGATATCACCTCAACATGATATCAACCATAATGGCTACAACCATGTATGGTATGTACGAGTGTTCATCACTTGCGTGATGTTGTCACCTCAACATGACTTTCACCATGGATCTCCAAAGGATAAAACACAAGTACAAGAAAATCATCACTGACTCTCTCACATGATGCTGTCATGGAGTCTCACACATGACATCCACCATGGCTCTCTCAGAGGGTGGAATCAGGGGATTTCACCTCGAACTTCTCTTACAGAGAAGAACTCATTAATCAAGGGATTTCACCTCAAACTTCTTTCACAGAGAAGAACTCATTATCAAGGGATTTCACCTCGAACTTCTCTCACAAAGAAGAACTCATTATCAAGGGATTTCACCTCAAACTTCTCTCACAAAGAAGAACTCGTTATCAAAGGATTTCACCTCGAACTTCTCTCACTGAGAAGAACTCATTATAGAGGATCACTGATACTGAGACTCTTTCTCAGTTAAGGCTAGATTCTCCACCATACCAAGCTTATCTCGAAAGTACACAAAATTTATTTTGGAGAGAGGCTTGGTGAGAATGTCTGTCGTCTACTCATCAGTGCTGATATACCTCAACTGTATAGCTTTCCTCAATACCATATCTATGATATAGTGGTATTTGATCTCAACATGCTTGGTTCTGTCATGAAACATAGGATTGACATAAAGCTTTACACAACTATGGTTATCACAATGAATGATAGTAGGCTCCATTGATTTTCCAAACAATCTTGCAAGGAGCTTACAAAGCCACATTGCTTCCCAAGCTACCACACAAGCTGCAATATATTATGCCTTTGCAGTACTCAATGCTACAAATGACTACTTCCTGCTACACCAGCATATCATAGCAGACCCCAAACTAAAGCAACATCCAGAGGTGCTCTTTCGATCTGTGACACACCCTACCCAATCAGAATCAGTATAACCATGCAAATCCAAGTCAACATATGAAGAATATCTCAACCCATATCCAACTGTGCCACACAAGTATCTCAAGATATGTTTAGCTGGAACAAGATGTATTTGTCTCAGTTCACACATGAACTGACTAAGTTCACTCACAACATAACAAATATTTGGTCTAGTGTTAACTAGATACATCAAGGACCCAATCAATTGCCTGCACATTGTAGTATCCACCAAGTCTGAACTAGCTGCAACCTCCTTCAATTTATGTAGGTTGGTATCCATATGTGTAGACATGGATTTGCAATCCATCATACCAAACCTCTTAAGTATATCAATGGTGTACTTCCCTTGACTTAGAATCATCTCATCTGGTTTCTGTCAGACTTCTAAGCCAAGGAAGTAATGCATAAGCCCAGGGTCTTTCATCTCAAACTTAGAGGCCAATTCTTTCTTACATTTGATGATCAAGTGCTCTTCTCCAGTAAGAATCAAATCATCAACATATAAAACCAAAATAAATGCTTCACCATCAATTACATTAAATTACAAATTAGAGTCAACATCATTCTTTAAGAAGCCCAAACTTGACAGTTAACGATCAATTCTTCCATACCATGCACGGGGAGCCTACTTAAGACCATACAAGCCTTCTTCAACTTGCAAACATGAGACTCCTTCCCATGTACCTCAAACCCATTAGGTTGCTCGATATAAACTTCTTCCTCTATCACACCATTTAGAAAATTTGTCTTCACATCCATTTGATGAATCTTCCATCCTCTAGATGCAACAATGGCAATGATGGTTCTGACAGAAGTATAGTGAGCAACAGGAGCAAATGTTTCTTCATAATCAACTCCCTCTTTCTATGAAAACCGATGAGACACGAATATTTCCTTGTATTTCTCAATGCTCCCATCAGCTGCATGCTTGATCTTGAAGAGCCACTTCGAAGATACCACAGATTTTCCTTCGGGTCTAGGAACAATGTCCCAAACATCATTCTTGATTGATTGGTACTCCTCTGACATAGCATCTCTCTAAACCTGTTGACTGGGAGCTTCCTCCACACTCGAAGGCTCAAATTCAATAATCTGACTCATCAAGGCAACATAACTGGAGAACTTATGTGGCCTTTTACTTTCTCTAAATGTACCTCTAGGAGTTGCAAATCTTTCAGCCTCTTGCATATTTTTCCTAGCCCAAAGAGGTGTCTTTCTTCTAATCACTATATCGATAGGCCCATCAGTAGGTTCCAAGGGCTCAACTGGATCAACATCTTCCTTTGGTTCTGAAGTCTCTCTCTGAATCTTAGGAGTATGGTCAACTTCCATATCCTGAGGAGACTCATCATAGTCAATCTCCACATGAGTTCCCTTGGATCTTCTAAATGCAACATCTTCCTCGAATGTGACATCTCTATTGATTTCAATCAATTTCTAACTTGGAACATATATCCTATAGGCTTTTGATGTCTCATTGTTGCCCACAAATATTCCCTTCTTGCCAAAAGGCTCCAACTTAGTTCTCTTTTCTTTAGGAACATGAACATAGACAGGACATCCAAAGATCCTCAAGTGAGTAGCCTCAAGCTTTTTCCCTGTAAAGGCTTCTTCCAGAGTCATATTCTCCAAGACCTTGTGAGGACTTCTATTATGAACATATACTGCAGTCCTAGAAGCTTTTGCCCATAAGAAGGTTTGCAGATCCTGGTCATGAATCATGGCTTTCACAACTTCCATGATTGTCATGTTCTTTCTCTCTGCAACACCATTTTGTTGAGGATTATAGGGAACACAAAACTCCCTCTTAATCCCAGCATCAACACAAAATTTTTGAAAGCTACTAGAGGTGTATTCTCCTCCAATATCAGATCCGAGGATCTTGATTCTTTTACCAAAAAGATTCTCTACTAGAGCTTTGAATTCCTTGAAGCTTTCTAACACTTCCTCAAACTCTTTAGTTTTCAAAAAATAGATCCAAGTCTTTCTAGAGTGATCATCAATAAAAAGAACATAATACAAGAAACCACTTGAAGAAGGAACAAACATAGGTCCACATAAATCAGAATGAATAAGGTCTAAAATACACTTATATCTACTTTCTCTATTATGGAATGGAGCTTTCGAATTCTTACCCATAGCACATCCTTTGCAAGTTCCTTCATGCTCCTGATTGAACTTAGGAAGTCCTATGACTATCTTCTCCATGATAGGTAAGGCTCGAAAGTGAAGGTAAGCCAATCTTCGATGCCAAAGATCACATAAGCTTGAAGAATCATGAACTGATGCCTATAGAGGACACATACATAGCCTATAGAGGCTTTCATTTCTAACACCAATTACTTGAGCATCCTTGAAACTGGAATTCTCCATCCACTCAAGAACTTTTCCTTTGGAGAAGAAAACTTGATATCCTTTATCTTCTAGAGCTGAAATGGAGATGAGATTGCGCTTGATTCTTGGAACATAAAGAACATCTCTCAACTAAAGTGTAATGTCTAAATCCAAATGAAGAGTAGAGGTCCCAATCCCTTTCATGGAGTAGCCAACATCATCTTTGATAATAACTTGTTTGGAAGAATCTTTCTCCACCAAACTTGATAAGTACTCCTTAAATCCAGTGATGTGACGAGAAGCACCACTGTCGATCAGCCAAGTGTTGGTATATGTAGGTACATTGCTTGAAAATGTTGAATAGAACAATTATTCACATGAATCCTTCTGTGGAGAAGCATCATCAACATCTGCAATTGTGGCTTGTTGCTTAGGTCTAGATGGACAATGCTTCGCAAAGTGACCATACTTGTCACATCTAAAGAATTGGATCTTGGACATGTCTCTCTTCTTCTTGGAAGCAAGAGCATCATCATTTCCCTTATCTTGATTCCTCTTGAATAAACCTTTCTTTCCATCTTTTCCTTTCTTCTTCGAAGCATGGGAGGCGAGAACATGAATATCTTCATTCTTTGAACTTTGACCAATGCCTCTAGC